>BMAO01016500.1:0-121469 GCA_019973975.1 Trichonephila clavata | reverse complement strand
TCTTTTAACTTACACGTGTGCATTAATTCTTAAAGGGCTGCAAAATTTTTGAAACTGAAGGGAAATTTTTTGAAACACACATGTGCTGTTTTAATCACAAAATCAAGTTTCTCCAATTTCTGTCTTTATCCGTATAAATTCTGGAACTAAATATGAAATTCCAAAATCAAATTGCCACAACATAACCACTATTTTTTTTTAAAAAAATCTTTTTCTTATTATTCTACTCCATTCATTCTAAAGAATATCATGAAACAAAATGAAGGTTTAATTAGGTTTAATTTCTGCCATAGTGTATCCCCTGTAATGGCTCCCAACTTGCATATGCAAAGAATTAAAAGTTCTAAAAAATACGCAAAAAAAAAAAAAAAGGCTGTCCAGAATCGCATATTTATAAAAAATTTTTATCGTGGTACGTGTGACTTGCGCTGGCAAGCAAGGATTTAGATATTTCGTGTTTGTACAAACTTAATAGAGAACATAAATCTATTTTGCATGCACAACTTACAATTTTCCTTCCCATTTTTTAACTCGTAGAACCCCTAGGTTTGTTTCGTGGAGTCCCAAGGTTCCGTGGAACACGGTATGAATACCACTGTTTTAACGCATTTCGCACTTAATTCCCTGTCAAGTCTATTTCTATTAAAAGATTTTACAAAGTTCATTGAAGAAAACAATTTTTCACACAAATATGTGTACCCAGACATCGTTGAAAAGAGCATACATTTTAACTAGTTTTTTCATTGACATAAAATTATTTGGTAAAGAATCCCATACGTATAATATATTATTTTCAATTTTTACTGTGGTGTCAATAGTATCTGCAGCTTTTCGCGCAATTTTTCTTCTTCTACTTCAGAAATCAAATCTTCAAATTTTGTTTGACACACTACGCTGCTTCGAAGTTCAACTAATTCCATTTCTAAATTATCGATACCTAGCCACATAAATTCGGTTAACACCATTACGTGTTTCAAATTATATTTTGTATGCGTATAAAATAAAGTGAAATGTATTTTCCAAACTGTTAAGTTCATTGAATGTCTCTTCAAAACCTTGTTTTATTTCCAGCACAATACTACATATTTTTGAATTGTATTTTCTTAAATGTCAACGGAGTTTTTGAAAATTATTGTGTTTTGAAAATGTTTTTGTAATTGAGGAAAAAATTTCATGATTTTTATTTCCAAATGCTTAGTAAAGATGTCAAGTTTCATCATAAATATTTTAATGTTTTCAAAAATTGTTAAAACAATTAGTCTATATTTTTTATTTAGTTCATTAAAGTTCTTAGTGTCTCATAAAAACATTTAATCAGTGGAGTAATGTATATTGGATAATTCACCAATACTATTGTCTTTTTCAATTAAAAAAGATCTTTATTTCTTTCTAATAACTCTATAAAGCAATGAAGGACTTCACCGAAAATAAGCCATAGCATGTTATTGTATGTCAAATCCCTGAATATTGGCATTCAATTTCCTCTAAGAATTATACAAATTGTCTTTTATAAAGAGCTCTTACGTTTATAAAGTTTGTTATTTTTATAACAACTGACAGTTACAATGGAAAATGTTTTTAAATTAAGCTTAGCACATAAACTTGTTGGTGAATTAAACAATGGAATTCAATCAGAAAATGTGAAATATTTTGCTTAAGATACTGAAAAAATTCAATGTTTTTCTTTACCATACTAGTTGCACCGTCTGTTGTTACAGAAACTATTTTCTGAAAGTAAGCATGCATTTCTTCATATGCAATATCAAATTCTGTAAAAATACAAGACTGGTACACTTTCCTTTCAACGTTATTAGTTTCATTAAAAAACTCACTCTTCTTTCATAATATTTCCAAACTTAAACCGAGCAAAAACTTCAAATTGTGTGCATAACCATTTATATTATTAATCTCATCTAAAACAGTTGAATACATTTCTGCATAATTTAAAGCGTTATATATTTGCGCAAAAAAATATTTTTTTCCAATTCTATTACTCGATCTTTCATTATATATGCGACTTTTAGGTAACTCATTTATACGCATTATAATCAAGCATTTTCTTTAAAATCAGCAAACAATGTAGGACTACATTCTAAAAACTTTTTTCTTTTACTAATCCTTCTGCTGAAAGAGGTTTCCCGTTTCGAGAAATGCAATTGGCAACTTAGAAAAAAACTAGCAGCTGTAATGTTATTTTTTGGAACCAAAAAACTTTTTAAGCACTACTTTCAGAAAAATTCTACCTTTTTTTTTTCTTTTGTAAGGAACGAGTTTTTCTATCCTCATCTGTCGAAATGCCGAGATTTGAATGCAACGTCTCAAAATGTCTTTTTACATTATATGTACGTGGAGTCACTTTCTTCAGTACAAATTATACGTATAACCATTTTATTCATTTCAATCTCCCCATATTTATCAAACCTTTCAGCTTGATATACCCTGGAACTTGAACCGCTTGTTTTTAATTTTTTAACCGCCGACATAGTACAGGCTACAATTAAAAATATTTATATTTAGAATACAATAGTTTGAGAAGAAATTTTATATTAACATACCTAATACACTCATATACATACATACTACACATTACTTTTAAATACATTCGAAATGTAAGTACAACACTGGTACTGACTTGGGCGAGCGCCTTAAATTGCGACTCAAAAATTGCTATTATAGAGAATAAGAGACATGTGCATGGCCCCCATTGGCATCTCACAGGGTGAAACAGTGAGGAGACGATACAAGTGCTATGGAAATCTCTTTCTACAAACATAACTGAACATAACCTTACAAAAGTGCATTTCATCCGAAGAAAGTGCTTTAAATATGATTATTTGCTTTTGTTAGTCGATTTTTTTTCGACAAACCAAATGTGAGCAAAATTATATACTTCATTTGATATTTTGTAAACACTTCTGCTTTATTTCAATACTACATATCTTCATATACATTTGTTGTCATTTTTGTAACTTTGGCACTATAATGATAAAACTAAAGGTTATAGACAGCCTTTAAATTGATTTTGTGTCAATACAGTCAGTGCTTTACAAAATACAAATAGAATATAAATAATCCACACAAGTTAGAAAATCTAAATAAACCTGCTTAAGCAAACAAGTGGTTTGCCTAGACAATTGTGGGTTAGTTAAAAAGCTTGCGTGGGTCAGTGGCTGACCCATGGGTCATAGGTTCGCCATCACTGGTGTATAGCATTAGCATGAGCTAATAGACGGATATTCCTCAAGAAAAATTAAAGGACCTAATGTTAGCTTCCAAGCAAGGGAGTGTTTAGTTCAGGATGGTGTGTGCTTAGCCAATATGGCAACTCTATGCCAAAGATGATTTCCAACAATAGATGATGCAGAAAATGTAACAGAAAGAGACAAGAAAAGATGGCCTGCTACATGTGTTCACATTGTGATGTCCGCTTATGTATTGCAACGTGCTTCTCATCTTTTCATGGCAAATAATCATCATAAAATTAATTTTTCTTATGACGGTGAATGGTTCCTTGGGAAGTATTCCTCCCACCCTTAAATTTAAAATGCAAGCATAAAATTCGAGAAAATATAACACATTTCCTCTCTTAAGTGACATTATTAATTGTTAATAAAACATACAAAACTGCGAGAAACTCAAAAGATAAATAAATGACTCACGATGGGTTAAATACTTTTGAATTAAACAATTGCTTCAAAATAATTTAAGACATTTAATGTTTTCATAAATTTTTTGATGTATATATATATATATATTCCATCAAATATAATTTGTAATATACTGCAGATTAACAAAAATTTTATATAGAAAATATTTGGATAGAGTGAAAGAGGAATTCAGGAATAATAAACTGTACTGCATATTTTAGGAGTATTTCTTTCACATTATCAGTTTTTATCTTACAATGTGTTTTTCAAGAAAACATTTACAAAGTTTTACTCCAATTGATTTTTTCAATAAATCATTTTTTATCATAAATTGATTTTTTTTCTTTTCTTTCTAAGATATCAAAGTGATAGATACTGAATATTTCAAAAATGTTAGTCATTGCAATATATCAAAGTGACAGAAATGGCAATCGAATATTTTTTCTGCTGTAGCAAAAGGATTTAAATTCAAAATTGTGACATATTTTTAAGTGGTGGTCTACGTTATTATCATCAATCTGGTTTTATGATCCTGAGAAATACAAAAAAAAAAACTTATTAGTCACTTGTGATATATTTTATTTGGCATTTGTACTATACACATCAATGAATTCTTATGGGGAAAAATATTTTAAGAGCTAAAGTTTGAAGTGTTCACTACATCACGATTCTTTTTTCAATTTATGAATGAGTTTTAGTAAATGTACAGTTTAATATTTTGTTATTTTTCTTCAAAAGTTTTGTTAATGAGTAAATGTGCTTTAACCAAATGTTTATAGATGTGTTCAATAAAGATGAAATGGGGAAGAAAACTATTATACAGTAAAAAGCAAGATACGTGTCTATTCTTGAAAACGTTAAAGCATGGTTTTCTTGAAAGTTAACTAAGTTATTAAGTAATGAGAAAAGCAATAAATTGATAAAGTTTAGAAAATTATTTATTTCATGTTAAAGTAATCAAAATGTTTTAATACTATCATGCTAAGATGATCTACAGTACAGGTTACAAGTTTCTCTGTCTTTCTAATTTGAGATTATAATTAACTATTAACAGTTATTTTAGTTTTACATAACACGAAATTATCATTTCAATATTGCTCTCTAAGTTTGTCACGAATCTATTCGAAGTTTTCTAGCTTACAAATTCTCTTGGGGAAAAATGGTATTTAAAATTTATTTTATCGAAAATGTTCCTGTGAAGAAGTGAGTATGCAAATTAAGTCTTGTATATAAAGATATTAAACTTTCGAGTTAGAGGGAAAATAGGGAGAGAGAGGTTAGACTGTGTGCTACGGCTAGCAGTGATTAATTAAACGTGAAGAGAGGCGTGTATACTTAGTAGCTGAATATTAAAATATTAAAGTTGACGATTTGTCAAATAGAATTCAAACTAGATTAGATCGCTAAGAATTTGAAGGTATTGCTTAGACGTAAGTGATCTGTTACTTAGTCTTCTCATGTTTCGTTTGCCTCGCTATTGTAATTCATATTTAGAATTTGGGTGCATCTCTAGATTTGGTTAGTAAATTTTGCTTTGCTGTTGATACAGAAAATAAATTGAAGTTATTCTGGAATATGGCCAATCTTCCTTCCGACCTCCTCACACTGAGGGAAAGAGAGATAACTCTTCCCTTACAAGTTGAATAATGAATTTACAATGTTGCTTAGGAGAATTAACCATTGAAGTCAATGGAGCAATACCCGTTTCAAAAGAGATTATCTTTGACATATTTCATTAGTAATTAGTTTAATATAAGGGAATGGGATTCAACAAAATGAAGAACCAAGTATTTTTTCATTCAGGGATTTCAAATCCTTACGGAGCTTAACCAGATTTTCGCTTAGATCTTAACATTTAATGACAGAGAAGCAAAACATTAACTTCTATCCAATGTAAAATTCCATTCAGTTCTCAAAATCTGAATTGAAATTTTATTTGAAGCTTGTGCCAAACTTACACAGAAACAGAATTAACTATGACGTAAGCTCAGATTTCATTTATCACAGGAAAGGAGAGAGCTCATGTAAAAAAAATTATTTCCCAGTTGCATAAATTAAAATAAATAAATAAAGAATAAGACTTGACAATATCAATATTCTGTCGCATACATATTCTGTGATTCAAAAGAAGGGGGAATATTCTGTGTAAACTGGAATAAAAGTAAGAAAAGTGTCTGAAACTCAGGAACACAACATATCATCAAAAATTCTCATATATCTTTATCCATCATGTATTTCAATATATTTTGTATCAGATTAAATTTCTTCTTACACTGCTTAATTTTCTTTCCGTTATCTTATTACAATATTAAACAGGCGAATCTTTTTTGATCTAGTTTAAGACATTTCCTATTGTGTCATTCTTCTCCAAACTTCTTCATTTTCTATTGCGGCATTCTTCTTCAAAGTAAATAAATTTGGTTAGAAAGAATTTTTTTCTATCACTAAAAAAATACCAAATAATGAGCGGTATAGCTTTAATACAAAGTTACGAAGAAGTGCAAAAGAATTAATGTTTTTATGTACCACTAAAATATTAATTAATTATTCAAAAATTTTTTTATAATTGACTATCTAAATTACTAAACAAAATCAAATTAATTATGAGATCCGAGATTATGAGATCCACTGAGTAACAATCTTTTTAATTCATCTGTCAATTTTTAGCCCTTTGCGTGGATTTTTATTTTAACCCCTTGCGTACCAGTGAGTGAGTGAATATTAAATTGACACTATTCAATTACACGAAAGTTTTTGGTGATAGACATCGTAATTTTGAACCATGGTCAGGTGACGAGGACGACACCAGAGCTGGCAACCCTCCTAACTACCACACCACACCAATGGGAAGACGTTTGAGCTCTCGACAGATTTAACGTGCATCGCTCCCCTACACGGCGGGTCTTCAGCGGTACTAGGCTCGGACTCGTGACACGCCGGCCACGAGTCCGTTACCTTGTCCACTAGGCTACCGCAGCCACCTCTGAGTACCAGGCTGCACTTTGTAGCGCACTTGCAAATCCGAAATTTCTGGGGATACTCACCTTGACGTTTCAAAGCACATTTCATTTTTCCTTTTGACACTGACTAACGCGCACGTTCATTCGTGTTTCGTTCCTTTTTCTAAAGTTTATATAATTATTTCTGTTGTTTAGTTTTGTTTTTCTTGCTAATATGGCATCGTCGTTGGATTTGAACGAAAATGATACTGAATCAAAATATTTCCCTGAAACCGATGAATACAACAAGGAATCTGGTACAGATATATCTATTTGTGATGAAGAAGATGAAGAAATGGAACAAAAATGGCAATACACTTATGTATCGCATTCTTGTTCAAAGGAACATTTCGAGCAATCTCACAAAGATTTCTAATTTTAATCCTAATTTTCCTTTTTTTTCCTTCAAATTCTTTTAGCCCAGATGTTTTGTACCTTAACTTTTGCAACTTTATACAATTCCAACAAAACAAAATCAATCTTATAATGTTTCTTGTACTGGTTACACAGGTTGCACACCTAACTAAGCCATGTATCCACATTGGATCCATGTATCCATATATCCCACATGTACAATGGGATTTTGTCCTACACATAGCAAGTATCCACTAATAGTTATATGATGCGCAAAGGGGTTAAAATTGCTTTCTACTGTGTTTATTACACTCATGTCCAAAATTAAGGATAATTCAGAATCACACAGAAATTGAACTCTAAAATAAAAATTTCACCTGTAGAATTATAACAGAAATGCAAGAGAAGAATATGCAAATTACAGGAAACCACCAGATGGCGCGGATAATACGTCACAATGACGAGAGTGTAAGAGAGGGGTATATAAGGAATGATGACAAAGAAGTAAAATTGTTCACAAGCGCTTTAAAAGCCTTTCAGAGCAAAAATCGCATAGTTATGACACAAAGGAAGCATTTGGATGATTTTTTACGTGGTAGAATTATCGGACGACTCGAATGTGGACGTACCAGCTGGAAGTATCCGAGGAACTTGGAATCGCCCAGAGTGTCATCTCCAGGCTTTGGCAACGATTCCAAGATGATGGTAATGTTAGTAGATGTTACAGGCCAGGTCGCTCCCGAGTTACAACGCCGAATGAGGACCGGTATTTGGCAGTTACTGCCAAAAGAAACAGACGGAGCACAGCATTAGACCTTTCTCGTCAGCTCTCTTCAGCTACCGGTACGACAGTTTCAAGGCAGACCTTGTACAGACGCTTAGGGCACATTGGTCTATATGCTCGTAGGCCTGTCAGATGTGTTCCCCTTACCGCAAGCCACTGTCACCTGCGATTAACCTGGAGTAGAGAACATGCATTATGGACACCGCAACAGTGGTCTTGTGTGATGTTTTTCGACGAGTCCAGGTTTAGTTTGCAGTCTGATTCTCGCAGGACTTTCATATGGAGAGCGCCAGGTACCCGTTACCACCAAGAGAACACCATTAAACGACACCGTTACGGTGGCGCAGGATGGCTCGTTTGGGGAGGAATTATTCTTGTTTACAGAACTGACCTGCATGTTCAGAGTGTAACGATGACAGGGCACAACTATCGGGATGTCATTCTGGAACAACATGTACGTTTGTTTCGGGGCGCCATGGGTGTTGAGTTTATGTTTATGGATGAGAACGCCCATCCTAACCGTGCAAACATTGTAGACGAATGCCTTCAATCGGAGAATATCACCCGTATAGATTGGCCAGCATACTCACCGGACTTGAATCTAATAGAGCATGTGTAGGATATGCTTGGCCGATGTATTGCAGCCCATCAACCCCCTTCCACCTGTCTACCGGAACTTCGGAGGGCATTGCTTGATGTGAGTGGTGTAATATTCCCAAGATCAGATTGATAATTTGATACTGAGCATGCGTAGGCGTTGTAAGGCCTATATTGCATCGTCCGGGAGACATACTCCGTATTAACCATCATACTAACCATGTTATACTGTTTTTTGTAAATAGGTTTTTTTTAAAAATTTGCTCCAGGGAGTAAAAATCGCAATTTTTATTAATTATGTCAAACATATAGCATCTTTTTTGCTCTTTTCCTTTTGTTTAATAAATAGACTTTACAAATAAGTCAAATTTCTTTTGCTTTTGTCTCTTTCTTTGCCTGAACTTCATTATCCTTAATTTATGGACGTGAGTGTAGAAGTTATTGGGCAGCTGAATGCCTTAAACTGATACTCTGATATATAGATATATAGATATGACATAATCAAAATTAAACTTAAGTCCTTCATTAATATATAAATTCATTACATTTTAAGCTTTTATGTATTTAATTTCATTTTCACTTTTTATAATTCAGGATATAAAATATTACTCAATTCTTCGTCCAATGATTAATTTGATATTTGCATTGAAAAAATACATTTCAGCTGTCACATTTTTTTCTTCAAATTTATTGAAAATCTTAACATTGAGGTCGAGTAAGTGAGTGAATATTAACGTCGTCCTATCCCCATACTTGATACCAATAATTCAAGTAAAAATGTATATTTATTTATTTATTTTACCCCTTCTTTTACTAAATTGTATATTTATTATAATTTATAAGTAATAATTTTATAGCACTAACGATGATAAATTTTAAAATTTGTGTGTTCAGGGTTTTTAAAAATCCCAAAATCTTTTTAAACCAAGCTAATTTTTAACCAGAAATATCATTCTCTAAGTTCATTTTGAGTATTTGATATCTGTGATAGGCCTTTTCTTCAGAATGAGAGAGTGAGAGCTATATTAACGTCGTACTATGAAACTGCACAAGGGCTATTGGTGACGAACCTCGTAATTTTGAACCATGGCCAAGTGATGAGGACAACATCTGAGCAGGCATTACCCTCTCCAAATTTCCCCACCAAACCAACGGGAGGACGTTAAGCCCTGGCAGATTAAGCGAGCACCGGTCCCTCTACTCGAAGGGTCTTCAGAGGCACTAGGCCCGAACGTGTGACACGTCGGCCATGAGTTCATGATCTTGACCACTAAGATACCGAAACACTATATTTATGTCGAAGATTTTTCCTGCTCATAATGACAACTAGAGAATATCTTAATATCTCAATGTAATTATGTTAAAATAAAACTATTCAAAAGCATGTTAGAAGAACAAATGAATTTAGCACGAATGGATTCTTACGAATGAATTAGGGGCTTGCAATTTTCAAGGAAATTCGAATCTTTCTCAAGCAATATGTTACAGCTTTTTAAAGGAAGAAACTTTGCTCTGCGACGAGAAAAAAAGTGTTCGTTTGGCTTGAGACCTGAACTGCTATTCAGGGAAAAATTTAATAAATATGCAAAAAAAAAATTAAACTGTGTTAGTGTTAAGAGCACACAAGCAAATAATTAATGATGGAACTATTTTTGTCTAAGGTTCCTGCAAAAATTCAGCTTATTTTTACTGGGGGTTACTTTTTAATTCAGGGATGGTGAACTAATGGCACGTGTGCAATTGAGGGCACGTGATACAATATTTTGGGCACGCCACCGATTAAAATGGTTTGAATTTTAGTTCAAAATAACAAAGTTCAATACGAAGGATTGCGATCAAACGCGAGTGATTGGTCGTGGGATGGTGAGGATTAACTCGTTTGTTATTGTTGTGCGCATAGCATAGTAAATTTCGTTAATACAACAGTAGTTTAAAGTTTATTTGTGTTATATTTAAGATTGTCAACTGTTATTTAACATGGCTAGTTCAGCAAATAAATAAATAAAAGTGCAATATAGCAAGTGTAACAGAATTTCAAACCTGGTAGATGGAGAAATGTGGCACGATTAAGAAAGGTGACAAAGAGGTATGTGTTTTATATTTTGGAACAGTGATATATTGAAAATAGTCTATAAAATGGATTCCAACACATTCAACTGTTAGAAGTTGTCTCATGCTGTTTTAACCATATTTCCATCTAAATATGCCTGCGAGTCATTATTTTCTGATATGAATAACGTTAAAGATCGCTTAAAAACCTTTGTGCAGATGACTCTAATTCAATTATTTAACCATTTGGGTGATGTAGTTGGTTTGTCGCTGGCCTTCTGCACCTAAGGTTGCGGGTTCGACCCGGCCCAAGTCAGTGGATTTTCACGATGCAGAAAATCGACAGCGTTCATGTTGTATGATAATGCAACATGTAAAAAATTCCTTGAGTGCCCGTATGGCTTGGATGCTCTAGGCAAAATTAAAGTCCTAAGTACAAATTTCGCTTCGGCAGAGCTCAAGTGCCTTCCTCTGGGGAGGAAACTGGGCGTTAAAACTACTTGAGGTTATTTTTATTGCCTATATGGTCCAGCATTAAAATGTAATACCAGTTCCTGGGGAATGTACTACGTCTCCAAAGGTAGAAATACCGATCTGCAGCCCCATTGGAGAAAAAAACTCATTAGTCATCTGAAATTTTCAACAGACGTTACTAATGTTACTTTAATTTAAAAATTACACGTATTACTAAAATATTACTGCTATACGCAGCGAAATGTATTTATTCATAGTAAATAAAGAGAGTTTTGAATGGTTAGTATTCAGTTGAATTATTTTCTTAATTATCTCAAGTCAAAATTATTTGACAGCACGTCTGAACCTCATTAAACATTTCTTTAGAAAAAAAAATAGTACTTTGATCCATAAAGGTTTCTCATACATGTTCTAAATGATTCATTATGAAACGCGAGAATATTCTTTTGTAAAGCTATTTGCATCAAACTGGGGCCATGGTAACTAAGTGGTCCCATAACTCATAATTTGTGTTGTTTAGTCATGAGTTCAAGCTTAGGAGTCGCTGAAAATTCGCCTCGTAGGGGAACTGATGCACATTAAATCTGCCGAGGCTCAAAATTCTTACATTTGTGAGCTTAGAAGTTGAAAAGTAGGGTGACAATTCAGGTATTGTCTTCGTCACTTGAACTTGGTTCAAAATTTCGAGGTTCTTCATTAATATCCCTTGCAGCTCAAAATAATGACATTAATTACAAAATCAAATCAATATAATTTTTTATACTTAATTGATAATTTTTATTAACAGGTTTTATCTAAATATTTAGATGTGAAAGTTAAATTAATCTTAATTAACTTCAAACATTTCGCAAAAATCAACTATACTAAAACAAATAGTTTAGACTAATTTTGTACAAAGATAATAAACAAGGGTATTATCATTTAACTAAATCTGGAGCGTTTATTAGAATGATAAGATTATGATATATTAAATTGAAAATGTATCTAATTTTTAGTTATTTTTTATTTTATTAGGTACTTAATAATTTTTAAATAATATGGTGGTTAAAGTAATCTATATTAATAGTCTTTACTAAATGTCTTGGATCAACTTTGATGGCTTCACGATAAATCAATATACAACTAGACATATCTAAATAATCACAGAATTTAAGGCACTGTATTTATTCAAATTTAAAAATATCTGTGATTTTAGTTTCTGTTAATTATAAACCTGAAGAAATCGCTCTCATTTTCATTGATAAACGAGTATTTATTTACAAATATCTTCAGAACTAACATGAAATTCTAATCGAAATAAAAGAAAATATAAAAAATGCAAAACTACAAGCCATGATTTATTTGATTTATAAGTCCTCAATTTAAATATATGATGAAATTTAGCTTAAACAATGAAAGTTTTATTACAAACATTATTTAACTTATGTATCTGATATAAATAGTTATTTTTTAGGAAATTGAGATGCTCGAAATCATTTTTTATCTTCTGAAAAGTTAGGCTATAAAGTTGTCAATTGCGGGTGTGAGAATTCAAATCATACTCTTAAACTTTCAAATCCATTCATTGCTCTATAAGCAGTTTTATTCATCTTTAAACAGATATAGACACCCAAACACGAGTAAGAACTTCCGTTGCATTGAATAATCGCGTCAGAAATATAAATGAATTTTAAAGTGAATGATGACAATATGATAAAAATGCTTAAGGTTTTCCTGTAGATATCTGGATATAGCAAAAAGGTAATATTAAATGAATATTCAGTATTTAAAACAGGTGTCTCAAATTTCAATGCACGCATTTTTCATGTTAACCCGGTACTTCACGCGCATGTTATGTCACACCTATCACCTCAATTCTCGTGTAGCTGACCTTAAGGTCATATCCTTTTAGGGGTCTTAACTTATAGGCGACTTCTAAAGTTATATTTTTGGATACCGCCTCTTCGGGTATGTCATACCCTGCGCGTGAATCGCAGTTAAAGTTCTAAATGAATGAAATCTTTCTTATGCAATGACGTATTATTGTAGTTATGATGAAGAAGTGTGACATTGAAGTAATTTAATAGATACAATATTTAATAGATATAGTACAACAGTATTTTCGGATGAAGAAAGACTCTTTGCGGGGATGATGAGGAAGATTCGAATGATGAAAAGTATAATAGCAGGTATGATTCTTCTACTGAAATATATCCCGATAATTAAGATGAGGGAGCAATTATCGTCCTTGATAAAATGACAGCAGCATATTCAATGGCTAGAAAATCTAACCGTTAGCTTATGACAATATTTTTTATGTTGGTGAACGTTGCGATAATAAATGCTCAAATTATTTCGTTAAGTAGTCAGAAACCACCTATTAAATATCGAATCAGTCGCTGGTTTCTGAAGTGTTTTGGATTTCGATTAACAGAAAAAAAGAGGGGGGGGGGGACCGGCAAGCAATGCTTCTACGAAATTTCAAAAAATAAATTAAGACTCAGTGAAAACATCATACTCACTCGCGACGAAGACTAAAGGAGTGTATAAACAATGTACTGAATGCCCTAATAAAAATAACAGAAAAACTAAATTTACTTGTGAAAAGTATAATAAACAAACTATATGTCCTACTTTTCTTCCTTTTTCACCTTTGTATACAAATTTTAGGGTAAAAACAGAATGTAAACACCTTTGGGATACCCTGCGCGTGAAGTTAAGGTCGTTTTTTTCGCGCGTAAAGTGTCGGTTACATAACTTCCCAAAAGAACTGAAAGCAAAAATTTAACTAATGAATTGATATAAGAGAGAGGAAGAGAGAATAATTAAATTTACATAGTGACCCGATGAAACAAATTTAGTTCTCTTAAAGCTATAGTTAATATTAGAGTTTAAAAAAAGATTATTTCTTAAAAGATGAAAGGTAGTATTTTTATAAAATTTTCCTTTAAATTTCCCGAATGAATTTATCTACCTTTGTTAAATACACATTACATAACGAATTCAATTCCAGGCATCTCTGTTTGTTATTTAGTTCTGAGTAATTTTAAAACATGTTGTGTGATCAAACCATTCTTATTTAAAAAAAAAACATTACTTAGTTCCTCATCTGAAAGATGGGACTTAAATATTTACATTTCAATTCATTACTCAGATATCTTTTAAAAGCAATTTAACCCTTTTTGCATATGAAGGCTTCAAGAAGATGTTGATTTGTTTAGCTCTTTTATAACTTTTAATACTAATATGTACAGGGTGGTTCATTACGAGGCAGATAAACTAGCAAGGTGTGTAAGGATTACAAAGATGACTCGAAAGCACATAGGAATGCAAGTCGCAAACGCCTCTGTATGGTGCTAAGAAGCAGAGAAAAAGAACAAACATATTAATGGGACATATAGAGTTTTATTGAAAGGCTGTACTTCATCACAGGTGTCCGAAATTGCAACCAGAAGTCTCTGATAAGCCTGACAATGACCCTGCATTGAAATTCTTACTTTCTGGAATATTCCTCACAGCAGTCTCGTGGCGAATGACGCAGAAAGGAAAGTTTCGAAAGTACCAATCCTTTTGGAAGTCATCATTTGTGATCCATTTTTCGAGGTAATAGGAAGAACCCGTATTCAAACGAGGAGTTGGTCAACATACTAATCGTGTATGGAGCTGTGGACTGTACAACTTCTGTACGAGACGTCCGTTCCTTCAGTTGAAGACCTCATCACTCGAATTTCTGTAGCTGCCGGGAGGGAACATGACATACCAGGAATCTTCCAGAACGAAAGGAATTCCATGCAGTTCCGCTGTTAGGCCTGCCAGATGACTTAGATCGCAAATTAGAGCATCTGTTGCTGTACAACCTTTCAATAAAACACTTTATGTCCAAAAATGTGTTGCTGTTTCTGTTCTTTTTCTCTGTGCCATAACTCACATTTGCTTATGTGATTACGAATCACCTGTGTATCCCCTACACGCCTAGCAATTTTGTCAGTCTAGTATCGAATTATTTTGAAAAAAAAAACCTTTTAAGATATTTTAAATACATTCCATAGTAATATCATAAAATTATCTTTAATGTTTTATGTTTGTTTTTAATAGTTTCATTATTATACTTTATCATTATAAAGCTTTAATAGTACCAATATTTAACTTTCGATACTGTTTTCAAACTTTTTACAGTACCACTACATAACTTAAGCAAAACTATGGCAAACGCTTAACAAACATAAAAAAGCAATTAAAAATTTAAAAAAGATGTTTTAAAAGTTCAAAATGAAAATTTATTTAACCAAACTTTTAAAATTATCTAAAAGAAAATAAAAACTGTGCAAGAGAATGAACAGTACATAAAAATTAAGTAAATCTAGAAGCATTATATATTACACACACATATATATATACAGAGTGTCCAGCCTTCATGTGACCAAATAGATAATTCCTGAACCGTTCGGCTTAGATATACACTTCCAATTTGAAAAAATGTTTTAAAAAATGTAAAGAATGTTTTTACGTGCTTTTCAAACCAAAAAACCCATTTAGAAAAAATTTACAAAAATTAAATTTTTATACGATCCCCAGGTCCTTTCACTTATATTTAGGAAAAGATGCAGTACACAAAAACAAAGTAAACACAAAAAGTTTCATTTTATTGCAATAAAAACTGAACGAGTTATGCCTACTTAAAATAGAAGCATCTGAATTGCTCAGAAAAAGGGGTTGCATATAAATTGAGTTTAGAGAACAGTAATTCACTATCTACAGAAAGAGCAAAAGAAACACATCATAGTAATATTGAAACATCGTAGTAAACATCATAGACTGACAATTTGTATTGCTGTATGACAAATAATAAAAGTTAAATTAAAGAAATACAACTTGTACCGAAAAGATTAAAACAGCTTGTTTTAACAAATAGCAGCAAAAAATACAGGATTTGCCGTTCAAATTATAGCATAATGTGGAATGATGCTCCAATCATGAATCAGGGGCTTTATTATATCAGAATGACCAAATTAACTTAAATAATGGTGAAGGCACGAGGTGTGGCACGAGACAAGGGAATACGTCTATGAGAACTTCCAGTTTTATACAAGCGTTGAACAGCACGGGCAATTGTACAATAAGATGGGTGTCTTCGACTGGGAAATTTAATGGCATAAAGTCTTGCCGCCTCTCTTTAATTTTGATTACACTGCCCATACAACTTTACCATTTCGCAGCATTCTTCATTTGTATACATCTCGTTCTCCCATATTAGAATTCGTAATATAAGAATACGACTGTATGCAATTGCAAGCGACTTTACAACAGATTTTTAACCTTCGTCATGATCAGCAAAAACGCAGCAAATCAGACTGAAGGCGCAGCATAAAAGTCTATTTTTTGGAACTGCTTTTGAAATGTTTTCTTCGTCCAAAATATTTTATTTTTTCTACATTTTACACGTACACAGAATAAATTTATTTCTTAAGCACTAAATTATTGTATTATTAACGTATGCTTTTAAATTTAAAAACGATTTACATAAAAGTGACGTGCAGGAGCGAAAGTTTCCTGGCATAGTTCCAACTAATTTCACTTTGGAAAAGCTCCCTTACTAGCTTCTTGAAAATGACCGAGGAAATCTATAAAATATATGTTTTTTAAAGTTCCATTGCTCAGCCAGCTTTTATCGTGATAAAATGAACGTTTACTTTGTTTTTGTGTACTGCATTTTTTTCTAAATGCAAGTGATAGGACCTGGGGACCGTATAAAAATTAATTTTTGTAAGTTTTTTCTAAATGGTTTCTTGGTTCGAAAAGCACGTAAAAACATTCTTTACCTGTTTTAAAACATTTTTCAAATTGGAAGTGCATATCTAAACCGAACGGTTCGGAAATTAGCTATTGGGTCACATTAAGGCTGGATACCCTATATATAAGCCCATACTTGAAAAACTGATTTATTCATGAATATTTAAAACAAAATAATTTAGTGGACAACACTCTTTTTTATGTTCCCACCACAGTAAATCTGAAATATTTATAAGAAAAAATAATTTATCTGGAAGTATATAAGGTATAATTTTATGATTTTTAATTTTTTTTACTTATATATTTGAGCTTTTCCTCAATTTCAAAATTTTGAAATTCAGTAATTTGTATGATTTAAATTTGTAAAGTAAACAGATACATTTGAGAGATATCAATAAATTGAAGCTAAAATTTCAGAAGCCATTGGTCAGACGGCTTAGAATACACCATGAAAAATAGCCGAATGAAAAAAAATATGGTTTTTCAGAGATTTATCAAAGTGTATGTGAACACTGTCTCTCTCTCTCGCTTAAATATAAATATAATGTAAGAAAGAAGCCTCGTTTCGATTTTGATAACTTGTTTGAAATAAATAAGCAAATAATGAGTTTTTATATTTTCATAGTTAATTTAATTTTCTATAAGTTACGTTTTAAGTTTTCAAGTTTTTAGAAGTTAAAAAAAATCTCTCTTAAATTATTTTTTACTTTTCGTACATTTCTAATAAGTCTGCTTTGTTTCTGCTAAAATATCTGATCAAAATTTCATAAATTTGTACTTAGAAAATTTAAACTACTTTTATTTCCTCTTTTAAATTTTTAAAATTTAATTCATAACACAGAAACCACAGAGCCACACACATGATTGAAAAATAAAATTCACATTATTATCGTACAAAAAAAGTGTAGGCAGAGATAATATTACTATATAACTGTTGATATTAAACATAATTGGACAATTTGTTTATATCTCCCCCTTTAGATTAATTATTTAAATAGCGATTCTTTCCTTATAATTATTTTTTTTAAATTTAAACTAAATAAAATATTTTTATTTTATTATAATTAGTAATCTTATTCATACACTAAGTTGAAAGTTAATAAAAGTTATTAATTATACTACTTAATTGGAATTTTACAAGACAATTTTGTGTATACTGAGAGCACAAAGAGTAATTATTTTTTTCAGTTTCTGAAGCTATACAAACATGCTTGCAGAAAGCTAATAATACATTTTTAAGATATGAATGTCATCCATTTTTTAAAAAAACTTTTTGTAAGAAAAGCTTTTATGTCCTTTTCATACGATATTTAAAAAAAATATTGCACTATTATCACAACTATTAAAAACCTTATTTAAAAATATTTAATAACATTTAAAGTTTTTTATTCTTGTTCAGTTATGTCCCATGTTTAAGATCTCATACATTCATAAAAAGCAAATGCTTAACATTAGAAATATAATGCCTATTATTTGACTCCTTTAAAAATAAAAGTACGTTCTACCCACAGAACACAAAATGATGTTACCGCGAGTAATTACCGCAGCTATAAGTAGAAACTCATCAGCTGATGGTTCACTCCTTTCCGGTTATGAGCTGCAGTTATTAGTGGGACCGTTGATATACTGAGCTCAAATTACAGTTCATTTATATCCGAATAAAGCTTAATGTTTGTTGCATGCTTATAAAAGGAACGCAGCTTCTGTATTTATTTCACTTTTTTGTTTCTACAGTAGAATTTTCGATAGCAATATTCTAAATATTTTTTTTGTATTTTATTGATTTTGACGTAGTTAAGGAAAAGTTCAAATAAAGAATCCCCATTTATAAATAAGTATCAAATATATTTTCCTTAACTTTGTTCAGATAAATATGCACATAATCATAAAAATAATCAGGGAAAATATGTGCACTGATGGAGGACATTAACAACTATCTGGATTACTGGTGATAAAGTTATTTCCTTTCCATTGATCTGCACAAGGATTCGATAATACAAAAAAAAATTATCTTCTTAAGAAATTTCAAAAAACTTGGCTGTAAATTTCGTGCCAGTACCAAGGAAAAAATTATAGAGTTTTTTTCCCTCAGTAAAATTTATTTCTTAAATTTGTGTCTATACGAGGGCTGTAAATAAAATGAAGATAAGAAACAAAACTTTTTAATGAACTTAATGTAAAATGGTAGTACATTCCTTCAATATGAACATCAAAGAAGCTTAGTACAGTTTTCCAAGTGTCAAAATTAATAGGATACCATTATCAAGATGTTGGTTATTGACGACAGTGATGAATATAATATTCTTTGGAGCACAGATGCCTTGTAAGGTATTTAGGTGTCTCAGAGGTGTTTATTCAACTTAGAAAAGAGGTCGAAGTTATAAGAACTCGTGTCAGTAGAACACGCGAGTATGTATATTGTTCCAAGACTCCACAATGCCATTATTCCCTTATTTTGGTTATACTATGTGCGACATAAAACGAGTGCTGTCATGTCGCAGAGAAGCTTCTGTAGCAGCAAAAAAAAAATTAAAAATGCTATTAAATTATTAATGTTTGTTGGTAATACACTTTAAAAGATTTCACTGCCTTCCTTTCTTTTGTTCCTAATTTTTTACAAGTATGGAAAATAAAATATCCCAACACCAAGAAGGGATTCCTCTAAGTAAAAGAAATCTGGAAGGCGTATTTGCTCATCCTAAAGATGACACTCAAATTCCATGCTAGAAAAATAAGAATGGTGCTGGTATTACCCTACGCAAATAAATGACATTTTCTTCGAATACTTGATGTGCCTTTCGTGAGCGTTATTTATATTTCAGATTGGGGGTTGTGAACTAGGTTTGTCAACAGAGGTTTTGAGGAAACGAAGAATATAATTTCAGTCGTTTGTTGAATTTGAACAAAGCCTTTCAATAACACCGCAAAAAGGTAGATTTTCTTTCCAGTACATTTTAGAAATGATTTGTAGGGATATGTATACGGTATATGGTTGTTGTCACAAGCTATTACGGAAGGGATTGTCTCAAGAAGCGTGGGAGTCTGACTGCCCGCAAGCTGTGATTGGCAAAGAATCCCACCGTGTTCATCACTAGGTTGTAGAGCTTTGGTTGATTTTATTTTTTATTAATGACATTGTTTCAAGCTACAAGGGCTTTTGCAAATTACTTCGTCATATTGTGCTTCGTTCAAATGATAAACTTGATAAGTGAGCTAGCATCTTACTCACCAATGCGAGATCTTTGAGCCTCGATAGACTTAACACGTATCAGCACTTTTACTCCACGGATTTTCAGTGGCATTACTGCTCGAATTCATGACACGCTGGCCATTTGAGTTCATGACTATGACACCATGGCCACTTCTGTTTTTAAAAAAGTATATATAAACATAGTCCTTTTACATGGTCGGACTTCAGTGGAATCAAATCGTGAACCCATAACTCGACGAAACCAGCCTGATTCCCCAACCATGCTGGCACTACTAATGCGACTGAAGGTAAAGCTTTGGTATACATTCACTACAATGCTTTGTTTTTTGTATTTACAGAACTTTTTCTCCACTATGCTGATTTCGAAATAGTTCCCTTCGATATTTGCCTTTATTCTTATAGTTCTTGGTAATATTTGTCTGTTAGTTTCTTCTTTATAGTCAACCCACATATTTTTCAGTCAAGTACTTTGTTTTTGTTTTTGATTGTTAAGAATTTTGAAAAATCTAGCTTCTATTTTTTACTTTCAAATTTATTATTTCTTTTACCTCTTTCTTTATTGTTGTGTTATTTTATGTCCTTATATATTGAACTGAAATACAACTTTCTTCTTAGATTCCTTATTGTTTAATAAATTGAGCTCTCGGGTGGTTTTAATACGTGCATTCTATTTTTATTAATGTTCTTATTATTTATGTAAACTTTCCTCATGATTGTTTAATAACAATTGTGGTTACAAAATATTTATGGTAGCTGAAATAAATTGAGCCTGTCCACAAATGAACTCTATGCTGATAATGTGTAACTATATGCCTGAAACTCCTATTCTAAATGTTATGTGTATAAAAACTCGATTGTTATTTAAAATATCATTCAAAAGGGGTCAATTCTAAATAAAAAAAAGCATTCTAAGAAGAAAGTTTCGCATAAGCATTAAATTGCAAGATTATTTTATTATTTTAATTAAGGTTTTTTTTTAAAACATAGTTACTGATAATTTAAAAAATGTAAATTCAATAACATCAGTTAAGTATTCGACTACCCTAAAATTGCGAATTTTGCCAAAAATTGACAATTTTCTTATGATTTTATTTTATAGGTGATCTTATTAGCTTTATAAAAATACCACGTTTATTATTTTCCATTCATTAGTACAAAAACTACAAGCGTTTTAGCAAAAGCAGATGCCATTACTTTAAGCAAGATGTCATACTTTAAAACGCATTTTACTTCAAAGGTGTTTTTTTTTAAATGCTTTAACGTGGGTAAGGGTTGCTCAAAAGGTTTTGAAAATAATTAACTGAAATTTTTTATGTAGGTTCTTTATAATAGTAGAAATGTCTTAACCTTT
This sequence comes from Trichonephila clavata, assembly GCA_019973975.1. Taxonomy (NCBI): domain Eukaryota; kingdom Metazoa; phylum Arthropoda; class Arachnida; order Araneae; family Nephilidae; genus Trichonephila; species Trichonephila clavata. The sequence continues at coordinate 100,234 of BMAO01016500.1, read as the reverse complement.
AGATTTATCAATCACTGTTTTATTACAAAATTTACAGTCCCTTATGTTGATAAAATCACTGTTATTTTAAGCGATTTTATATAATAACTAGGATAAAGTGCTCTAGTTTTTATAAAAATTAAAATATCTCTTATCCTGAAGATCATTTCAAAATTGAATAACATAGCTACACATCAGAATTGAAAATTTAAAAATTTGTTCACAAATGTTTGGTACATAATGGAAATTGTTTATGTTATATTTTTTGTAAGTTTTAAACAATTTTTTTCTCATTTAACAATAATAATTTCTTTTTATCTTCTTAATTAAGCATATTTTTCTTAAAATGTACTAAACAAATCTGAAAACAGCAAAGTTCCCCATAACTCCATTTTTTTTAAAAGAAAAAGTTGTAGCAAGTATTCGGATGCCTTAACATATTCCCAATAAATAAATTCCCTTTTTAATACTCTTCTGCAGTAAAATTTTTTTTAATTCATTTGTAAATATTAAGCATCAGAAATGCATAAAAGTGGTCAAATTTCATTATTTACTGGTAAATAATTTGGGAATGTTGTATCAGATGGTGAACAAATTATACTGTTTATGAAATATCTGCCATTTTCTTGACATGTTGAATTGAATTTGTATCTGATTGGTTATGTATTAATGATGTAAGAGCACAAGAAAAGTTTTGGGAGATAAAAATTTTAAATATTTCAAGTAGATGCTTTAAGAAAGCAGAATAGTTTTCTGATACTTTAAAAAATGTACTTTTTCCTTAACCTAAAAAATAAATTACATAGGTTTAATAACAAGTACTCTGGTAACACTTAATTTAAGTTTCAAAATAAATAACTAAATATTTGTCACATTATTTGTAACTACGCATAACTAAATTTTTGCAATTCGTAATATTATTTTGAAAAATTATTTTTTGTCATCATAAATTAAAAGTTATTTCAATCTTGATTTCAAACATATGATTGGATAAACTAATGGATTAACAAGATAAATCTGTGGATGTGTGTTTGATGTAAAATAAAATTTCTTCCATTTAAAAACGTGCTTTTTACAACAAGCCGTCTAAATCCCGTTTAAGAAAAGAGAGTTTTTGCATGCCGTTTCCATGGTTACAACTCGTGTTCACATGATTCTTTTCAAACAACTTCGTAAGGTTCTTAAAACTTCGCGATAAGCATTTAAGAACGTTTTGTTCTCGAAGTGTTTGAAAAATTGAAAACTCATGAAACTGAAAAACCACCTAATAATTGCAGAAAATAAAATCTTTTAAAGAAATCTAAATACATTTCAACATTTATTTGTGTTAATAAATTCAAGATAAAGCAATGTGCATCAACACTTAATCATTAAAATTTCGAACTCATTTTATCGTAGTCTCTCACTACCCTATGACTATTAACTCCCTTTGCACATTATCTAAATTAGGGTATGTTGGATTCATGATTAACGACTACTAAATTAATAAATCAATATTATTTATTAAAATTCTTCTTATTATAGAAATACGCAAATATTAATCAAACTTTAAGAACAACAAATTACAGTGGAGTGTGATAATAATTCAATTATGAACGAGGAACACTAACTGAAACTACGGTGAATAACGCATACAATCAAACTACGCATTTATAACTAATTTATGAAAATAACAGACCTGATATCTTTTTAAGGCAGGATTCTTTAATACTTGAAGGATCTAAAGAGCGGCTTCAATCCTTGATATCTTCAGTTCCGTCCGAACCGAATTAATGAACCTTTTTCAAATAATCTTCCTACGGCGAACAAACTTCACTTAGTTAAACTAATCTCTAGAATCACCTTCTTAATCAATCTTGTAGTTAACTCCTCTATCAAAACACGTAGTCATCCTCCTCTCTTCATTCCATTTCTCCCTTTTATATCTTTTCGAACTCGCTAAACCCGAAACTATCTTGTTTGCATAAGTCACACTTTTAGCTCTCAGCGGGGATTGGTTAAAATAAATACAATCTTCAAAGAATTGAGAGAAGGTTAGTGAAACGCGTAACACCCGTCACAATTTGAACAATATTTTTTTAAAAGAAATTTTTATGAATTTTAGAACGAAGAAATAGAGAAATTTAAAATTCATTTGCTCATAAACTCATTAGTGTTTTAAATTATGGAATGGATTTCCTTAAAACAATTTAACAGTAAAAATATATATAAACACTTTTATGACTTGTAATATCCACACACACACACACAACTAGGACTTATAATATCTTGCAAACACTTTTATGACATAGGTTTAATTTTGTTCAAAATAATAAATATATAGTCAAATAACTATACACAAAGACAATGCTATTTATTATAAACGTAGCAAATGAAGTTCATACTCATACAGAGCTCTCATTTGAACTTTTTATTCTTATTATAAGTAGAAAAGAAAATTCGAAATAATTCGCATTCTTTAATGCAAGTACTACATTCAGAAAACTAGGTTTTACTGTAGAATGGCAAGTTAGGTCTTAAACAATATAAAAGTTTAAATATTAACGTATTTAATAAATGAAATAAAGAATAAACGAATGACATTTTATGTAAAATGCATCAAGTATTATTCTTTGTTAATAATTTCTCCAAAGAAAAGTAATAAAACTCAGAAAACTTCCCTTAAGACTTTGATAATTACTGAGCCAGAAATCTCCAGTGTAACGCACGTATAGTTCCAAGACCGAAATGTAGGTGCTGCCATTACAATATGGGTTTGGACCGGAAGTGTTACTGTACGAAACACTGTAGTATCGTCAGAGAGAGTTTGGATCAGAACAAGCGTGCGTTCCCCGTTTCGATGTCCAATCCTGGACTATGTAAACTTTACTTATTTTCACTTATTCTCACTAAATGTTTGTCGTGTAATTGTCTAAGTGTCTGTTCTTTGTAACTGTGCTATCTTATGTCATTAAATATATTAATTTACCCGAGATTCTATTAATTACTTTTGGTTACCCAAGTAATGACGTAAGCGGCAGTTACACCAGTATTTAATTCAATTATATCTTGCTTGTTTATATAAACATTTCTTACAAATACAATTGTTCTGATTTATTGTTACCTGTATTTCCAACAAGAAAGGAAGTTTATAAACTATTTGCAATTAAAACTGTTGTGTCATTACCGAAAAAATTAGCTAAAGGGGAAAAATAACACAAATGATTATCTATCGACGATAATTTTCTTCATTTTTTAACAATCGTGTTCAAAATATAAAACTGATATTTAGAAAAACTAACTATAAATATGTGACGGATCTATACGCATCATTCAACTAATCCTCTAAGTAATTTTTGGGGGCTAACAAAATTCATCAATCTTCTCCTAAGAAGAAGGCGTGATATGCAAATTAAGTTTATTACATATAGTTCTCGTTCGCGAGTTAAAAGGAGTTTGTGAGTTAGAAAGCGATGAAGGATGGATAATGGAAAGCTAGAAGATTAGAAAATAAAGGTGATAAGAAGATAAGAAAGGTGAAGATTACTGTAAGAGGTTAGAAAGGCCTTGTAAAAGAGTAAAGACAAGAAGTTGTCATTGATAAATTAAATCAATTAGAATACTACCTAAGTTCAGGTATTGTCACCTTCATATTACGTTTGATGTTTAAAATATTTAAAAGGTTAAGGGGTCATTAGTTACTTATATACCGTATAAAGTAATATTGAGATAAATAACTATTATTATAAAGTAGTTTATTAAATGTATTCTCCCAAAACGCGACTCTCGTCTCTTCCATCTGTTGACTGAACTTTAGCTGGGGTCAAAGGGTAGACGGGAAGTAGGTTTATTACAAATATTATTCACATACACATAAATTTCTCTTCATATTTAACCTATACTATAAAAGAGACCATAGTAGTTATGAGCCTTTTGTTTCTAAGTACAGAGAAATATATGCACAATTAAAGCCTAGGTTCATTAGTGGTAAAAATGTAAACTATTACTTCAAACGACAGTGATCAGGTAATTGATAATTGTTTATTTAAAGTGGATGTTCTATTTATTCTTTTAAGAACCAAGGGGTTTGAAATAAAAAAAAATCAAATTTCTCAATCGTTCTGAATAAGTAGAAATAAATCATCAATTATCTTCATGTTTGGAATAAAATCGCAAGGTGTAACAGGAAAAAGAATTCAGAAAACTTGAAGAAAAGGCAGTCATAGGCTTTTGCTTAGCTGCTCAATATATGTTTCAACTTTGAAATTTGCTGTAAATTTCTGAGAAAATTATAGGCAGTATTGCGTTTTGGCCTTTGAATTTCATTATTTTTCCTCAATTATTAATAACTTAAACACAAATAATTATATTAACACTTACATTAATTCAGTAGCTTTGCACATAACTCCTAGAAGGAACACAACAAAATATATTTTTAGAAATTATTGTTTAAATGTGTTTTGGAACTTTATTACGATCAGTCTATAAGTAATTAGTTGATGAACAGTTAAATCAGTACATGATTTATTAGAATTTTTCGATTTTTTGAGAAACATTTTATATTTTAAAATGTAATGTTTTATATTTAAAATGTACAGTAAAAAAGATCACAACATCAGGAAATAAGTTTAAAATATTTAAAAGTGTATTCTATTTAATATGCGTCAGTAATTACTGAATAACCTGAATTATATTGTACGCTTGAAAAAATTCCCAATAAATTTAAAAGGTATAGCAAAGTAAAACAATTACAAATCAATATCTTGCAAGCAAGTTAAAATGCTTTCTCTTTTTAATTGCTTATACTTCAAAAACCAATTGAGAATAACACTTTTTCATCATTCACTTCATGGGCCAATAATTTCTTAATTGCATAGGAGATAGTTTTGAAATTTAGTTGCAACTTTTTTTTTGAACAATCTTTTCTATGAAAGAAAAAATGTGGAGAATAAAGAATATGTTAGAATCTTACATCCTTTTCAAATTCCTTAACGAGTTTTAGTTCTTGTTCTTTAATGTCAATAAAATGTATTAATAATATCTTAATAATCAGTTTATTCTCGCATTATTGAATCTGAATTTTTTTTATCTACATCTCTTTTTTGTATTTTACTCTAGAATTTTAAATTAAAATCACAAACTATTAGTAGTATGCATACATTACTAAATAAACATTAAAAGATTCCCATAGAAAGGGATAATAGGGTATGTCTTTCAAAGTTACATGGATTTTATGTTAGAATAAAGAAAAAAACTGTATTGCGCTAAAACTAAATTTATCATTAAAATTTAGAAAAGTTATTCGACTGCAGTTCTTATTTGGATACATTTAATTTATTGAGAGCAAATAAGAAACATAAATTCGGTTTCTTCTCAATTTCATTAACAATTTTTTTATAAAATGATTAATCTACTTCAGTCAATTTAAAAGGATGTTTAACTTAAACTAAAATGAATAAAAAAATTATTTTATAAATTTCCCTTTAACTATAAATTAAAATATGAATTACTTAAGATTACGAATTCTCACTGAGATCAAATGCAGATTAAATAATTAAGAAGCCAAAGTGATTGCCTTGAGTAAATGTAATTATTTTTTATTACAGTTGTCTTATATCTCGCTTACCTTGTTTATTTGTGATTAATTAGTGACTTATTTTTGCTTACAGTGATTAATTAGGAGCATCTCTTAGATTGGATCGGTTGAATTTGTGTGGACATTAATATTGTGGATAAATTAAATTATTTTGTTGAACTATGGCTAGTGTTCCTTCTAATCCTCCTACACCCTTAGACGCGCAAGCAAGTCTATTACAGTTTTACAGACATTTTTATTTCCTCAAATGGAGAGCTATTATAGAATAATTACTATCACCCAGGTTTCTAGAATTATCTGGTGGCTGCAGAAGCTAAGTAGTTAAGGTCACGAGCTCGTGGCCGGCATGTCATGGTTTCGAGTCATGTTGATACTAAGAACCCGGTGTGCAGAGATCTGATGCGCATAAAATCGTCTCACTTTGGCATGTGTCGTAGCTTAGAGATGAGATGTCAACTAAATTGTCGTCATCGTCAATTGACCGAGGTTCAAGTTTGCGAGGTTCATCGCCAATAGGTCTCGTGTTGCTTTATATCTCAACATTAATAAAACTCTCACTCTGAAAGAAGCTTCCTATTTTTTCCGTACTTTAAACATTTCCCATATTATAGACACGTTATTTTACTAAATTTATAATTTTTTAACTAACTATCTGCTGATCAATTTAATGAGGATTGGATTATTTATCTATTTTTGGGTGATTTGCTTCTGTATTGAATTAATTAATGAGTAATTAGTAATTAGAAAACCTCCTAGCGCATCCAAATTTCAGGGTAAACATAAGTAAAACACATTATAGATAATTTTTAGTTATAGTTAATTAGATGATAATTTCAATTTAAGAATAATATGCATATCACGGTTCCTAAAGCAATTTGTGTATGGGAATCTCGTTGATGTCCGCTAAGTAAATATTTCGCACGTATTAATGTTTTTTTAAAAATTTTTTTTCTTTTTTATTATCTATGTTTTTTTAATTTTTGATGTGTATTTTTCATACTAAATGACACATTATTTTTTAAAAAGCTGCTTTGTTAAAAAAAAAAAGTGCATCTTCGTTGTAAATTATTGGTTTTATAAAAAAGTAAAGGTAAAGGTTTGTGAACGGAATTGTTTCTATGGAATTTTTAAAGGAAAGAATTAAATTTTGTTCTTTGCTTCTTAAAAATTATTTGTGTTTGAAATGAGCTTTTACATTACTTTAAAAGAGAAAAATATTGTTAAGTAAATAAAATATATAAGTGCCTATTTAATGTTAAATCTGCATAAGCAAATTAAGTTATCATTGTCCATAAGGTAAAAAAAACACTTGAAGTAATCAATATTATTCTATAATGGATTTCAGCACACCAACAAGAATAAATTATACGATGTTTTTAGTTTATTTATTTGTATATTTTTGTATCTTTCATATGTGAACAAGAGTTTTAAATGATTTTTCTCATAGACAGATAAAAAAAATGACAAACAAATGGAAAAGGGAAGTATGTACATTAAATTAAAAACAGTTATTTTTTTTAAAAAAATCTAACAGTTATTTTTTAAAAAGAATCTAACAGTTATTTTTTTAAAAAAAATCTAACAATTATTTTTTAAAAAAATTTAACAGTTATTTTTAAAAAAATAATATTTTACAACTTATTTACTCGATGTAATTGGATTCGATTCATTTGTTTTAAGCTGTCATAACTTCAAAAGTTCTAATAACCGCTAGGATTAAGGGTAAACAAATATACTGTTCAGGATATGTACTCATTATCAGAAAAACTAAACCTTTAGCGTAAAATATCTTTTGAAAATCTTTTGATGGAACTAGCGTAGTAGTGAATTTTCAGCTATTTACTGAAAATTATGATTGACAATCATTGACTATTCTTATTAGGAACACCCACATTGAGCCTACAATAAAGCAACGTAACTCTGATACTAGCTCTGTCTTCTGGAGTGGGTTAATTGCAATCAATGAAGGGCTTGATGCTATCATGTCTTTTGATTGTGATTTTGAACAACTATGGATTTTATCGGACAGCCGCTGTGCACTATAACATCTTAGTGGCTAGTCTTTCACAAACGATGAACCTAGCGTTTCTATTCTGCTCAAATTTAGAAAGATCTCTCATTCCCACGACGTCCACATCCAATGGTTCCCGTCCCATGTTAAGGTTGGAGGCAATGAGATCACTGATATATTGGCAAAAGACGATAGAATGAAACGGCTGCTGGCAATTCGCTTACTTATCAAGAACTATATTGGAATGAAAAATATAAACTCAGTTTAATATGGCGTATTCCACCTACTCACCAATGATACAGGGGAGCATTCTCTGACTCTCTGCTGGAAATAAAATGTGACTGTGGCTCTCAGATTTCTCTGGCTAGACAAACAAATAGCCACCTGAAATGTCTTTTATATGATAGTGACAGAAAAATCTACCGCATTTGTAAAAAATTCTGTGGCCATCCAGGTTTATCGGATCACATTCTGAAATGCATCGAACTTTCTGAAGGAGATCTTTAATTGACTGTTATTGATCTAAGAATGGAGATAGGCAGAAGTTCTGTGCTGGGCATTGTAGCAAGATAACTTATAGTAATATTTTACCAGGCTATAACTTCTTCTCATAATAAGAGGTGGCAAATCACTCTCATTTAAAAACAATACTATTAGGGCAGCTATTACGAAGGCCAGTAATTATTCCTGAGACACTCAGTTGCACTCGTTCAAGTTTATTTATCTTAGCTTCAGAAGCAGAAAAATAATCAGGAAAGCCTGAATGAAAAATATATATGTAAATCAAAGATAGAAAGAAGAAAACATCAGTTCCCTACAGTGTAAGGATGCACCATTTAAGGCAGTGCTTCTCAAACTTTCAGTATTTGCGATCCAATTTTCACTCATAATGTTCTTCGCACCCCCTCCTACAAGAACTAGTAGACATTAAACGCAAGAAAAAAACTTTTTCTTCAATGCTAAAGGTACAATGCAGATTTAATTATGAACTGCACAGATTATAAAGATAAGCATTATGCTTTTCATATCATTTTGTATATGACAAGCCAATGGAAGTTACTTCTAATTGCTAAACTTATTTTTAACTTAGAATTAATAAATTAATTATGAAATATTTTTGACATATTGATACATTTATAAGTATCTTATTTTGGTGTGAATATATATTTTATATTTTATTATGTCAAAACGTATTTTGTTTTGCTTCATTTCAGTAAACTGCCAATTTTTTTAAATCTTTTATTTTCGACTTCTTGATATTCTCACGCCCCCCTCACGTAGGGTTATCCCACTTCCCCCCTATAGTGGCACGCTATACAGTTTGAGAAACGCTGAGTTAAGAGGTTAAGTCGCATATATTAATTTCAATTTAACACTTTGATACATGGTTATGATGAGAAAATTAATCTTGAAACAAATTTTTCATCACCATAAACCTTGCTCAATAACTACTTCAAAAAGAGACGAAAAAACTTTCGCTGAAATCAACCACTGACTTCTTAAATAAATTGAAAAAAATGTATCTAAAGGAAAAAAATATTTATAATTAGGATTATGAAATTATTTCTAGAATATAAATTTAATGAACTTTCGACTATCCATCCTCCTCAGAATATAGTTGATTGATACTTTTTACAATTAATATTAAGCATATATATTATTAAATAGAGTGAAACAGAAACAAAGTCTAGAAGTTCTATTTCTTAAGAACAACTTTCTTTCAATTTATTTCTTAATACAGAAACCAACATAAAAATTGATGAAACGAAATTTGCTTCATTACTTCCCAGATAGAATTGAAGTCAGAAGAAAGAAAATAAAAACTTCCGAATCCCAGGGAGAAAATTACATTTACAAGTTTTCTCCCAATGTTTTCAGCGAAAAAAAGAATATTAACAAGTTCGTTCTTAAGAAACTAATAAAACTAAGTGTAAAACAAAAATATGAAGAAAAGTAAGGAGACGGATTAAGGTTTTTAAGTCCTGATTGTACAGCTAATTTATTCATTTTCTTTGAAAGTTTCTTTAAAATTTTGTGTTTGGGAGTTCTAAAAATGAATGATGTTTTATGAGTTTTTATTCTTGCTACGACTAAACACAACACCACATATATGTAAACTTTTTAACCTTGCAATACTAACATTCATAAATAATTCTTACAAAGAAAAAATAATCAAAATACTCATTTTTTCTCAAAAATGAATAAATATTAATTTAAATGAACCCTAGTACAACACACACACACACCATGAACACAGAAGTTATCAATATAAGCTAAAAGGTTTTCTAAAGATATATTAAAGAAAAATTGAAACTTTAAAAAAGTTCAATACATTTTTTTCATAAACATGTAATAAATTTGAAATTATCTTAACGTATAAAGATTTAATATAACACATATTCATGATAATCTTTAATACAGCTGAGAAGTGTTACATTGGTGTAAAAAACACATGCTAAAGATTTTGAATTATTTTTATTTAAGATTTTAAAATATTATTTTAGTGTTATTGAAATTTAAATTAATTCTTTGATTTCTAATTATATATATATTTATATACATATATATATTCATTCTTGTTCTCTTGCCATTTAGTTTTCGGAAAACTTGGTATTTAATTTATAAATGAATTTTTCATCAGGTATAATTTGTAATACAGTCGATTCTCGCTAATTCAAGACTCCTTTAATACGAACCTTCTCTAATTCGAAGTATATGCTCAGCTCCTAGAAAAACTCTTGATATTTCGAACTAAAGATTACGTTTTGTACACTCGATATTTCGAAGTAAAATCTGCGGCTGGCCAGTCTACATCAAGCGATAACTCGATATAATCTTATATAGCTCTCGAAAATTCGAAGGCTCACTGTCATGTACATTCCTGTAGCAAACAGGTTGGAGCTTACACGTTTTCTGTAATTGTATCTGTGTGTTTTTACTGTAACGTAGCCATTTTGTTGGCCATATGTCTGCCATCCCTTCTTTGTTTTTTCACAAGTGCCTCAAGCTAAAAGATACTATTATTGCTTTCCTTCTTCAAGTGGACAATAGTTCGGCCGCACTTTTTGTTAACAATCCATATCTTCTGTTTAACTCTTGTTCTTGCTATACAAGTGTTCAGAAAGGAAGGTCTGCTATTGTGAAGAAGAGGTGTGTATTTTGAGTCGGGGTGACGTGACGATTTATAACTCATCTGTGTGAATTATGGCATGGGGCACCAAATAGGGTATGGGCCAGACTTGACCCTGCCTTGTAAAATCAATGGTGTTGGAAATAATGCCTGAGGGAACTATTAAAGAATTAAACAGATTTTTAAACATAACAGATTTTTTCGTCAAAAAAGATTAATTATGTACAGAATGTATTCTTTTACTAACTGTTAATAAATGTACAGGTCTTTTAACTTGCATAATATTTATACTGTATATATAATAGGTTCCTTTTAAAATATTTTAAATGATTTTATACATGTGTACAATTGTTGTTTTATTACATAGTTTCAAATTTAAATATGATAGAAAAAAAATTTCTTTTGACGTATTTTGGGAGTTTTTTCTTACTCTCTTGATAATTCAAACTCTTAATAATACGAAGTTTTTCATTGATCCTTCCAACTTCCAATTATCGAGAGTCAACTGTATATATTTTTTATTCTTGATTTATTAAGTTCATTTCCCCCCCCCCCCGAGAACTAGTTGATAGGAATTAAAGACGTGTTCGGAAAAAAAACTTCCATTCTTTTTTATTTAACGTTTATATAATATTTTCATTTGATAGGTTCTACATCAATATAAATGTTATTTTATTACGATATATTCAAACCGCAAAAATCATTAAGCATTACAATATCGATGTGAAGGATAGGCTCCATACATATTAAACAAATCGATTTCTAGTGACTCCTTCAAATACTACAAAATGAAATTCTATAACACATCTTTTATAAAATCCACGTATATAATATATTGAAGCAAAATTTACTTTTTTGTTGTGTCAATGCTGGCAATGTAAGCACTAATTTAACACGCTTTTATAAGTTTCACTTGTATGCAACGGAACCTTTGAACTGGATATTTTTACCCACTTTAAAAGGTCAGATTATTTCGAAGTTTTCCACACTTGTCAAGGACCGATGGCAACACAATAATTTCATAATTTTGTTCCATTGTTCTGATAAGGATCATCAGGAATAACGATTTCCAGATTTAGCGACTAATTTCATATACAACTTCCAGATTTGGCGACTTATTGCATATACCATTTTCAGATTTGGCGACTAATTCTACATTACATTTCCAAAATTAGCGACTAAAAGATTAAGGTTGAACCCTAAAAACGAATACACTTGTGGTTAATAAAAATAAATAAAAAAAAGTGTTCATTATGTGAGGAAGGGGAGGGTGTGGGTGCATCAGCAATTTCTTACCATAACATAAGAAATTGTCTAATTTTTCTGAAAATGGAAATAAAAAAAAGACTCGTGCATGTAAAAAAAAAATAATTTATGCTCTAACTGCTAAATATTTTTTAAATTTTTGTATAAAGCAATACGTTTAAAAGTTGATAATACAATTGACGCTTAATATTTCTTCTTAACACACTGTTATTATTTTGACCTGTATCTGTAAAGACGGAATCTTTGAAATATAACGATACGGGTCTCATTCGAAGCCCCGTAAACGGAGAGGATAAACATCTATCAGACCCGTTAATTAATTTCCATTGAAGAGCAAGACTAATTCCAGCAGCCATATCTCATTCCGGCTCCAAATATCGAACTCAAGGATAAATTCACCGATGAATAAATGATAGTTTAAGAAACTAAAAAAAAACACACACATTATAGTGAATCGAACTAAAAAGTAAAAAAAAAATAATTCTTAATATTAGAATAAAATGATTAATGAGAAAATTTATGTCATTGGGGTAAAAGCGTGGGTTTGTACTATATTTTTACACTAAACAGCAGCTCGGAATATGAACTAGTAAGAAATTATGACAATTAATATAGAGCACCCTGTGTTTTTACCCCAATGACATTAATTTCCTCTTGAGCAAATAAAGAAGGAAATTTGTTCACCTAAAGTTTTGGTGCATTATGATCCTAGCCTACCCTTAACTTTAGCTAGTGATGCATCTCCAGTTGGTATTGGTTGTGTTCTGTCACACGTATATCCAGATGGCTATTTTGAAGTAAGAAGCACATTTTGGAATTTGACCACAACTCCTCAAATTTGGTACAAATTGCCACCCAAGCAAGTTTATAAGATCCTGTTTCAAATATTTTTTTAAAGGATTCTTCCCGCTTTAAGACAAAACAAAATTAAACCCAAGAATACAATAACTGAACTTCATTAAAACTCAAAAGTGGAGTTTTATAGAAAAAATATCAGAAATCACAAATTCTGGGGAAAAATATACTTAATGATAAAAAATGCTTCAGCTTAAGTCAGGGGGTCACACTCACGGCCCTCAACAAACATCTTTGCAGCTTTGCAGCATCTTTGAACTTGTAAAAAGTTAATTAACAATAATAAACCTGAGTTTGTACTTTTGCCTTATTTATTATATTACTTTAAATTTCAACTACATAGATTTTTGCATCTCATAACTAGTTCATAAGTAACATTTTTTCTCTTTCACATATTTGTTTGCTAGGAAAGTTGAAGTGGCACGCATAATTTTTTTTTATCAAACAGTGGCACTTTTCCCAAAAAGATTGGCCACCCCAGCTTTAGATGATCCAATTTGCTGCCATGTTTAGTGGCTTTGTCTGAGAAAATTAATTTAGCTAAAAACAAATTGGGAAAGGAATAATACTGATTTGGCAAGCAGTTTTCTTTAACAATAGAAGCAAAACTATTTCTAAAGTATGTAAACAGAGAAGATTATAAATTATTGTTACTGAAACACATTTTAAAAAGGAAGAATTTTATGATGAGTTTTAGGTACTTTTCAACAAGAAAACACGAATGTGTGCACTAGATTTTCAAAAACAAAATGACTTCAAAAACAAATACAAAAATGTTCTTTATCTTGGCTTTTAAAGTTGCCAAATTCAAACATCATTGAAAATTAATGGGCAACTCTTACAAGGAAAGTTTTTAAGGATGATAAACTATACTAAAATAACATTAGATCATAGCTAGGAATAATTAAAAATGAACTAAATACCCTTCATGATTTGATTCCAAGCTGCAATGAAGAAAATGTATTGATTGACAAGATGAAAGAAGGTTTTTTTCCTGTAAATTTGTTTTTTAATGAAAATCTCTACTTCTCCGTATTGTATAGATGTGTTGATAACTTATTATTTGCTTTAGGAAAAAGTGTAGTAATTATTTATTATACCCAGGAAGCATAAATATCAAAGAGTAATAAATAATAAATTTCACTTTAAACTCTACTGCACTGTACCTGCAAAATACAAAAAGTATACTTCTATGTTAAAACACTCGTGTTGAGATATTGAGCCGAAAATGAAGATTGTTTACATTCTGACTTTTTCTCAATTTAGAATTCTCTGACTGTAAATTAAAATTTTAAAAAAAATGAAATATGGCTATAATTTTGATAGGGTAATAATGAGTTGGAAGCCAAATCAAATAATCAACTAAAATGACAGAAAATATAAATAAGTTTTTTTCATAACTAAATATAAAGTTGTAAATTTTTTGCTAAACGCGCTTAAAAAAAGCAAACTACCTTTTTTGTGTGAAATGAAACTGTCTTTCTTATAAAATACACTGTCCTCTGAACGTTAACGTACAAAAAAATTATCTAATTTGAAATAAAATAAACACAAAAACATGAAATGTGGAAGACCAGGTTTTGAAAAGTGATGGTGTGATAGCAGCAATTTCATTTGCGATTGATAAATTGGAAAGCATAATATCTGAACCTAATATTGTATTCTTTATCGATTCTCAAGCTGCCATTTTGTCTCTAATAAACTCAAGATAGAATGAAAACGCTCTTGTTAATTCCTGTAGAAGGAAATTAGCTGATCTTGGGAAGTCTAGAGAAAGCGTTGCCCTCCAGTGGATTCCCAGCCACTGTAACATTTCTGGAAATGAGAAAGCAGATAGGCTTGCTAAAGAGGGATCTCTCATGTCCCAACCTGACTCTCCTTTGCCTCTGCGTAACATCAAAAGAATCATTTACAGTAAACTGCAAATTAATAGAGTCTCCCTGTATGGTGAAGCAGCTGCAGGTAAAAAGTGGAATATCTTTCTTAACAAAAGTGGTAGAGTTCCCAGTTCCCTGCCTCAATCTGTTAGAGTTGCGTGCTTTTGTCTACTTACCGAACATGACTACTTGCAAAAACATTTACATCGCATTGAACTAAAGGATTCTGCTTGGTGCCCTCTGTGCAACCAGGGTGAAATGGATGGCGACCACCTCAGACACTGCCCTATTGTTTTAAAGTGTTTTGTAGACAACTCTACGGAGACAAATTTTAATTCTTTTTATGCTTCGTCATCATTTTATTGGGCTGCTCGTCGACTAATGGCAAAGATGCCGAAGACGGGCGTAGGATAATAAAAAAAAGGTTTTGAAAAGTTATTTATTTAATCTTACATAATTCTAACATCAAACATGATCTACAATTAAAAATTTTATTTTTTTTACAAAAGACAACTCTTTAGTAAAAAAAATAAATCACACATTTTTGAGTGAAAATTAATAATTATATTTAAAAAATATAAACATCTTTACTTGCAACACAATTGTGTTATAAATTTTCCATATCGTCAATTATATTTTCTGACGATGGAATAAAAAAAGTCTCTCTCTCTCTTTCCATATATATATATATATATATATATATATACAATATAACACTTATTCCAGAGCTTATTTAATGACTTCGGTGGAGGAATTAAGGCTCAAACATTACTAGGCTGTCTTAAAGAGTCCATAGATGTTTTATTCGATTTACTGCAAAATTTAATCCGGAGAATATGCTTTAAGGCGATATGGTATCATCTTCACAATTTCTTTTATTTTTAATATTAGATATTTGGTTTTAATTGTATTTTATAAAGGTTAATATTTAATAATTATTTCACATAAATTTTTTTAATTTGTTGCAAAATGTTTGTAAAATTTAATTGTTTTTAACTTTTTTAAACATCTTTAAATTTCAAAGGCTTCTTTAAATATGTTTCTTTTCTTTCAAAAATATTCTTCTAAGTACACAGTATACTACTTAAAACTGTGCATGGGATTTTTTTCTGCTGCTGCTCTTTAATTTTTTATTAATTTTTTTTTATTGTTGAACTTCCAAAAATTCTCAAAAAAAACATTAGTTTTATCTTTGAAATTTTTTAGAAAAAGTGCCAAAGATCTTAGAGCTAATTTCATGCACAGTTTTACAAAACATGTAGTTCAAAACAAGTATAAAAATTTTCAAATTCATACTTCAATTATCAAAGAAGCCTTAGGGCTATGAATAATAGTATAAGTACAAAAATTCAACATGGAGAAAAATGAGTATGAAGTTTTCATTCCACGAATAGCCTGATATAATGTTCATCGAATAGTCTGAAACTTTTATGAAATGTTAATTAGCTTATTTAAAACTGCTTACCATAAGAAATTGCAAAAATGTAGAACAATTAAACAGTTTACTGCCATAATGAATAGATAGAAGATAACAAATGAAAGATAAATATTTCATAAAGCTTTATCTTAATAATTAGGAAAAAATAAATACACACACTTCGGGGCTAATTCCATGCTTAGAGCTAATGCCCAACAAGTATAAAAGATGTTTATGCCTTTATTTTTTATTTCCATGATTTTAAAAGCCTTCGCATGTTAAATATTATAAACGAATGAAAGCAAAATCAAATAACAGTTTATAGGTAAAATATATCAAAATCTAAGAACTGCATCTTTGCATTTGTTTAAAAAAATATCTTAAAATATTTTAATATTAATAGTGTTGAATTTCACAGACATGGATATATATATATATCACCAAAAACAAATTTATAAAAATTGCATAGTTTTCCTATTCTTTAGAATTAGATTTTTAATTATCTGAGTCATCAAAATGAGATTTAGTATTTGTGCTTTGGGAAAATCCGTTTTGAAGTTTTAATTTCATTCATAAAAATATCATAAAAAGCGCGCACAACTCTTAAATCTTGACCAAATCCATTTGCTCTGCAATAAACAATGCACAAACTAGAATTTTTGCATGAATTCCACAATTCTTTCTTGAAATGATTTGCTACTGCATATATAATTCTACATATGACAGTCTCATCCACAAGCGGTCGAAAAATAATTAAGGAGTCTCAGGGATGTTAACTGTTTCTGGAGGGCTGAAAATATGAACAATATTCAACTACATATAACATTTTTAAATTAAAATTAAATAATTCGAATCTTTTACACCTTATTTATAAAGGAATGAGGCTTCAGAAAAGTGTAAAATGTTTAAAATGTAATCATAATTTTAAAAATTATAAGCATATGAAAATAAGAAATTTTTTATAAGAAATATTAATTAAGTTTTACTGTGCGCATGCTATTTTCAAAGGTATTAGCTTTAACTACTAGAAATAAGTTGATTTATAAAGTTAAATGTATCCTTATTACACCGTAGTAAATTTAAATCAATAAAATAATAAATTATATTTTTTAAAAAATAAAAAAATTATATTTTCAAAATTTTTTAAAAAAATTTCTATACTTTTCATATATTTTGAAATACAAAAGACATATTATTCTTAATTTACTAGGGATTAATGTGTATGGTACATTTTATAATTCTATAAAGTTTTATGCATCAAAGGCTACTATTTTAAAAAATAGCGTGCGCGCAGTAAAACTTAATTAATATTTTAATAAAACATTTCTTAGTTTCATATGCTTATAATTTTTTAAATTATGATTATATTTTAAACATTTTACACTTTTCTGAAGCCTCATTCCTTTATAAATAATGTGTAAAAGATTCGAAATATTTAATTTAAATTTAAAAGAGTTATATGTTTTTGAATATTGTTTATATTTTCAGCCCCCCAGAAAAAGTTAACACCCCTGAGACCACTTTTTATATTTTATTAGGCTGCTTTCTAGCAGATGATCTGAAATGTGGGTGTAGTAGTTGCTATCCAACATCAAATATTGCCCCATAACTTTATAAAAAATACAGGTAAAGCTTTGAAATTTTGCAGGCATGTTTATAAAGATTCGAAGTATCAAATAAGCAAATAAAAATTTTCGATAGTTTAATAATTTCTGTGTACCATATCGCCTTAATGAGCCTAATTCGGTAGTGTCGAGCGTTAACAGATATTCAAATTAATACATCGCTCACAACATCAATATTTGTGTGACGCTGGAACAAAAATTTCGTCCGGATATTTCACAATTTCTAGAATACATTTGCAGATCACATGCAGGTGACGATCCAGAGACCTTTCAAATGAAATCAGTATTCAGCTTTTTGTATAAAAGTGAGTTGCAATTATTTCAGATTGTGATAATATCCAGTGATTTGTTTTCTCCAGATAACTAACCGACCCGAGTTCCTATCAAACGTTTTTCAGGACTCGTCAATGAAAAGTATTTATGGTCTTGTCTGTCTTGGTCTGGCTGTCTGGTCTTGGTAATATGCTCTCTAATCCAGCGATACTCAACCTGCAGCCCGTGGGCCACATGTGGCTCACTGGGCTTTTCTGAGTGGCCCGCTCATGGCACATCGCTCTAAAAAATTCAATTATTTAAGAACAATGTATTAAAAATTTAGCTGGAAATCCTTTTAATCAAGCAATCAAAGCAACCTATTTTGCTGTTGATGTCGTATGGGTGAAAATTGTAAGATGTTTTTTTTTTAAATTTGAAACTCTGTAACAGAGTTAGTAATGACAAATAACAGGGAAATGGGGAATGAGCTGGAGTAGTGACGACTTTATGGGTGTGAAACTGATTTTTAGATATAAATAAATAATACTGATTTAAGTCTGGAAATCAGTCAAAACTCCTCTTTACTGTCATTCTGCGTTTGATAAATTAATGTTTGAAAGAAAAATAAGAAAGACAATGTCAAAAGAAAAAAAATCAAATTATCAAACGGTTTGGTAGTTTTCTTTGTATGGTCATGAATGAAGGGAAACCGAAACTATCCCACGTCTCATCCCATTTTAAGACAGATTACATGAAATTTTGCATGTTTGCAATGAATTCTTATATGTCTACATACGTCTTTGCGATACTGTTTTTGGTCATGGGACAGAACTTTTAGTACAACCTTTACACAAATCTTCCGCATGTGTAATTCGATGGTTAAAATGCGTCAAACTTCTTCCCTGTCCAAGTTAACTAGCTCCGTCTTTTCAGGAACACTTAATCTTCGGTCATTCCGGATCACATCACGAATTTAGGCAACTTTTTAATCCGCAATCGCTCACTTTGGGGGCCCAGCATATTCATCACCTTCCCCACTGTCATTTTTTTTCTCTTCGAAAATCGCTTATTCCATTCAAACACACATGAATGAGATAAAGTTTTATCTCCATAAGCCTCAGTTAACATGAAAAGTTTCCGTAACTGATTTCATAAGTTTCACATTAGAAACTTGATGCTGTTTTACAGTTCAATTTGTACATGACATTTTTCCTGCGGAATGCAATTATGCGTGTTCACTCAATGAAGCAGTACTCCCAACTGGCCTGATCGGTAAAGTCTAAACTTGAGGTGGTGTGTGGGATGACGACACCAAAACAGTTACTTGCCAACTCTACTCTTTTTTCAAGCTGCACACTTAGTCCCATTTTTTGTGTGTCACACCTCGTATAATATTCGTTAGTGACGGTCAGTTGTATTAAAGCGTTGTTCTAGCTAATAACGCCAATTTGGCTCAACTGCAGGAAACCCGAGTCAGAGAGGATAGACTTCGTGAATAGTCTGTTGTAACATACTTATATATCTGAGGACAGTATATTTACTCAGAACTTTTATTTTTGAAATGCTAATTTTAATAAAAGAGATTTTATAACAGTTAATTTATACAAAAACATTGTTAGTAAATTTTGAGAGGGAATTCTTCAACTGAAAGATAATTTCTACATACACATGAAAAAATTATCGTGAATATTGTTCACAATACAAAATAATTTTTATTTTATTATTTAACAGACAGGAAAAATTCATTTTCCATTTGTTGATCAAATTCACATTTAATCTCCACTAAATTGCTTAAAATCCATTCCTTTTTTTCAAAATGGATATCTAAAGCAATAAATTCTAAATAAGGATTAATAAATTTAATTATTACTTTCATAGTTGGAAGATTGGATATAACTCCATAATCATATCAAAACAGTGCCATTCGACAGAATTTATGAAGCAACATTCAACTTCGAAGCTGGCTATTCAATGGGTAACGAAATACGTGCAGAAACATAGATTGCTTGTGTTGTCTTAAGGAAATTGCAGCTGCAAACTCAAACAAACCGTAACACCTGGGTGTTCAAAATTAATTTAGAATTCGACACTGTGTCCAAGAGTATTTGAGATTTTCCGAGTAGAAGTTATGCGTATTCTTTAATTAGATTCCAATGGTATCTCCAGCAAACATTGCATAGAAATTTCTGCATGAGTAAAATTTAGTCATTTATTGACAAAAGTATTTAGTTGGTTTATGCAGATTCGCGTAAACACTTAAGTCTAGAAATAACAAAAGCTTTAATTTAAAAAGGTTAAATATTAAAATATTAAAATAGATTAGTAAACAGTTAAATTAAAATTAATATTAATATGTTTATTGAATTAAATTTAATAATGAGAATATTATTTAAAGATAACATAAAATATTTAATTTTATCAAAAAGAAAAAATTTGACTTTTTTTAATGTGATTTATTAAAGTAAATAATGCACATTTATAAAATAATGATTGTCTTTGTAAAGGTAAATTCCAAATTTTAACCTGCAAATTACTTTTTAAACTGTAAAAAAAAGTTATAGAAGCAAAATTTTAATCAAATGTTTTACATGTTAATTTAAAGTAAATAAAAAAGAAAGTAAGCAAATATATTTAAATAGTATGTAATCAAATGTCTAATGTATCCAATACAAATTTTTAAAAATTAAAAATGACTAATTTGAGATTTGAGTAGATATGTGCAGCTAGCAAACATTAATAAAAAGCATTTATTATAGAAATATTCCTTTCGATAATGAAAACAGGTCACCATTTTTTAATGTTAATTACCTTCCTGTGAATTAATTTCTTGACAAAACAAAGTATTAACAATATTTCCATTAACCTGATATATTATTCCATTAATTGATAGTAGTTCCATTATACACTCCTCAAAAATGAAAATTCAACACCGAAAAATAATGCAGGCAGCGTCATGCAAATGTCAGGAGAGATAGTGGTGAGAGAGAGAGAGAGAGAGAGGTGGAAGTGCAAATTAAAAAACAGGCAAATAAAATAATTATAATCCAATTTATTCAGTATCTAATGTGCCCACATCGGACAGTTGTACAGGCCTCAATCCGGCGAGGCATTCTATCAATTAGTCCATTGATGGTTTCCTGAGGTAATCGTTGCCAAGCCACATCCACTGCTGTGGACAGATCCTCCACGGTTTGCGCTAGTGTTCCTTGGTTCATGTCACGTCCAATGAGACTCCACATGTGTTCGATGAAATTCAGATTTGGAGATTTTGCCTGCCAGGAAAAAATGCCAAATCCAATCAGGCTGCTTAGAGTTAGCCTTGAGACATGCGGCCTGGCAATGACTTGTTAGATTACTAAGTTGGGTACGTCCCGAAACAAGGGCAGAACAACAGGCTCCATAACTTGTATGATGTTGCGGTCCGCTGTCGTCAAGGCCGTCAGTGTGTGTCAGAACTGTCCTGTGATCAAACATTATGCCAACTTAAACCATGATGCCCGGTGTAGGACCAGTTTGACGCTTAGTTGGTTTGTGGCGTTCTCCGGGTCACCGCCATACCCATCGACTTTTTTCCGATGCCACTCGATAATCTAGGCACGATAATGATGACACCACGCCAGTCATCTAGCCCTGTGGTGAGTGGAGAACAGTATCCCTGTTGATGGTACCCGTTCATGTAACTGAACTTCATATAATCTGTTGGGTATGGTTTTGGTGGACACTGGTCCATCCACTCCTGGAAGCAACCAGCTTCAGATGCCACTTGCCGTGAAAGAAGATTCTTGAATAGCCAACTGGCGAATACGCCGGCAGGCCGTATACGCCTCTGACGGGCCCCTACCCTCGCTATTTCCTCATCGGCAGGCACGTAGACCCTCCTGAATCAAACGTGTGATACAACGCTGGATAGTAATCACATTGAGAACAACACAAGTTTCCATTGTGAGGAGCGACAAACCCAGTTAGTAGAGTTCGATAATATGGCCACGTTCCTCGGTCATTAATTGATAGTACTGAGCTGGCCGACACCTCAGTCATTTTCTACGCTTCTTCGAAAGTCGCAAATGCTGTTTCAGATGCTGTTTATAAGAAGGGAAATTTGAGGGTGTTTACAGCCCGCTTATAGGATCGGATGCGTGTGAAAATTTAATCATATCCACCTCACCAATATCGAACTGAAATATGCATGATGCAGCGTGTATTATTTCTTGGTGTTACAATTTCACCTCTGAAATGTGCAGTATATTTCCCTCAACATAGTAGAAACTTAGGACTAGCCAACACATTCCCTTATATCTGCCTATATTTCCATACGTTATTATAGAATTGATTTATAAGATTATTCAAATAAAAGCCTTTCTTTCCTATAGTTCTAACAACAGTTAGTTATCTTTTTATTACAATACATTTATAATTGATAAAGTATTCGCATTGGACACTTAATTATTAACATATTATTCAATGGAAAATTTTACTCTTCTAAAAATTTCTATAACTACATGGTGGATTATGATTATATAGGAAATATCTCATTGATACTCATTTTCCCCCTTTAATTGATAAATAAATCATAAATTATAATCTCAAGGCAACTCTTAGAAAAGTAACAAAGAAGTTTGAATCGAAAGGCACTTTTCCATATATAAACACAAAAGAAAAACTTTTCTTAATGCTGCAGCTGGTATCGAATCTCACTTTAAGATGATCAATACTTCTTTGACTAAAACTTTCCTTCTGAAAGTAAAGCGTAGATTTTAGTAATTTCCATATAGTTCTTAAGAAGGAGAGAAAAAAGAGAACAATTGGAACTTTTTTCGTAGTCCAAGTCCCATTTGTTTTAACTGTCATTTTCCCATCAGAAAAAGTTTGAAGCACTCCATTTTTATCTTAGAGATAAAAACGCTTTGTTAACTTTTATTATTATACTATTGTTTCTATAAGATAAATTGCTTCTTCGCTTAAAACGAACTAAACGTGGGGGGGGGGGTAAAAAATATCTGAAATTCATTGTATATTTAAAAAAAAATTTTTAAAGTAAAAAAATAAGTTGAAAAGATTTTCTAAGCCAAACTTAATGCAAGATATAGATTTTTATAAAATGAATTTTTCTTAATGTTATACAAAAACTAAGCGATTTTAGCAAAATTAATGTGTTTTTCGCATTAAGTACTTTTTAAGAAGTTTTGCCCGCTTGATACATGTTTGTTAGCACACCTTGGAGGAAATTTTCTTTATTTCATTGTAATTATAGGGTTTTTAAAAGTATAACAATATAAAAAATTTCAAAACTTTCAAAATTAAGCTCAAACATAAATTAAGCTTGCTAATTGATGTTTTATCATTTAATATTATGTTAAATAATTTAATAATTTTGGTTAAAATATTAGGAAATACTTTCGAATGCTTTACTTTTTCTGGTATTACTAGGTACTTCATCTTAAAAAGATAGTAGTTGTTATAAGGTCCTTCTATTAAAAAATAATATTTTTATCTATTGTTATTAAATCTTCTCGAGAAACATCAAGGAAGTTCAATAAGTTAGGAAATTTACGTATATACAAGGAGTGATTAATAAGTGAGGTCACCAATAGTATCAGGTGGTATCCAATAGTATCATCAAAGGTATCAGAATGAAGGAAATTTATTACTCTTAAATATGTAAACACATTTCTCAACATAGTCATCACTAACAACTACACACTTCTTCAATCGTTCTATCATTTCTTCATTCCGTCGATGAAGAAAGATTCTGGCTGGCTGCGTATTTAGTTGCACACGGCTGTCTGGACTTCGGCAACCTGGATTTATCATTATGACCCAGAAAACAAGAGGTAATCCATGGAATATCGTCATCCTGGTTCTACGAGTGTCAAGAAATACAAACCTTTAATGCCAGCAACAAAAGTCATGCTCCCCATCTTATGGGATGCGAGTGGTGTGCTCTGAACGGAATTTCTGATTAAAGGATCGACGGTAAATTCCGACAGGTCCTGTGCAACATTACAATCAGTCAAGCAACGTATCCGCAAAATCAGACCGGTAAGAAAGGACTTCCTTTTGCAACGCGACAATGCAAGACTGCATTGCAGTGCACATACACAGAACCTCATGGGAAAACTGAAATTCACAGTAGTTCCACAACCTTCTTAAATCCCAGATTTGGCACCATCGAACTTTTGGTTGTTCCCAAAATTGAAGGAGACGTTGAAAGGTCAACGTTTTTCAACGGATGCCGAAGATCAGGCAGCAGTAGGCAAATGGATACGCAGCCAACCAGAATCTTTCTTCATCGACGGGAAATGAAGAAATTGATAGAATAATTGAACAAATGTGTAGATGCTAGTTGTGGCTATGTTGAGAAATGAGTTTACAATATGTAAGAGTAATAAATTTCTTTCATTTTGATGGCCTCTGTTATTATTTTACCTTGTCGGAAACTTATTTTATGCTTTTGAAGACTTTACTTATCAATTTTCGCTCGTATTTGTAGAATGCCACTAGTACCAAAAGTAATGTACTAAAATTTTTAGTTGTAATTTCTTTTAATGTCACATTTAATCACATTGACTTTAAACTAAAAAAATTAATTTTGAAGAGCTGTGTAATATTTCTCAGTGTCCTTCTACCAAAGTTCAAGAGCTGGAGTGCATACTTTGGAAAGAATGCTTTTTTCCTAATTATAAGTATATTTTTGAGAATATGTATTTTGAAACTGCGTATTGTATTTGGAAACTTTAAATTTTTAGTGCATTTAGCTGGTAGTAAATACTACAAATGCTGCTACACTTTGGACAGAAATATCAATTGTTAAGTAATTCTCAAAACAGCTCTTAAAATTTGATGCCACGCTATTTGTTACTTATCAGAATTATATTCCAATACCTTTTTTCTTTGCTTAATTTATTAGCTTCGAGTTTTGATACTACTGAGCTGATTCCCGTTAAATTTGTTGGGGCTCAAAACTTTCACGTTGGTGTAGAGCAGAAGTTTGGAGAGCATGATTTCAGCTCCAGTGTCGTCTTCGTCTCATGACTATGATTCAAAATTACGAGCTAATAGCCCTCGTGTTGCTTTATTGTGCAAAGTAAATATACAGACACTCACTCACACCCATCTCCATAACTTGACTGTGGTTACATTCAAATCGAGTTTGACATTGTGCAATAGCAAAATTTGACGCGACTCTGCGGTAGCTGGGGAAGTTTGAGACACCGACTGATTACAAAATCATAATTACTTTATTTTATCTATAAATTACTATCAAGAAATATCATAAACTGAGGGAAAAGTAAAATTAATTACTATCCTAAACTCCTAAGACAAATAATTGTCATTTATCTGCTTATGATCTAATGTAACTGCACTGGACAGGCTTCACACGAAAAAAATGGATATTTCAGACGAAAGATTCTTTTCATAAACTCCAAGGACTTCAGATAGTAATATTGCAAATCTAATTTTAATAGCAGCCTAACGACTAACACTTGCACTCACATTGCTAGAGTTTAAATAGCCCTAAAAATTACATAAATCATTGTTTATCCACCGGAAGCGATTTTATAAGCATGCAACTCTTAAGAAGTATTTTTCCCTAGAGGATTATTCAGAGGCGCTGATAGGACCCACCACACTTTTATTAACATACTGCACCAGGGCATTCTAAGATTTTTCTTTTTATACCGACGCATAAAGCGGTGGTTATGGTCAGTAGCCCCTAAAATGAGAATCTTTGTTGGAGCAATCAATTTTTTCATATATAAATATTAGATTCCAAGAAAAACTTTTTTGGCATTCCCAATTTATATGTTTGTAGTTTGTAATGAAATATATTTTTACTGAAGCAAAAATAAATACGACTAAAAAAATGTTAAACTATTTTTTAAAGTTTAACTATCTTAAGCTTCAAAACATTTAAATTCAAAAACCTTTAACAATTAAAATAGATTTGGGAAGCCTTTAACAATTTGCAACACTTAAGGGAACATTTAAGGCGTTTCAAACAAACAGTTACATTTTGAAGCTTAATAATAAGTAGAAGAGATGTGCAATGTGTAATATTCTTCAGAAAATGTCTCACTAAAGGATATAAAACCGAATGCAAGTACAAAATGGATTTTTTTGTTGTTGTTGTTGTTTCCCCTCCCCCTTGTAAATAAAGAAGGGAAAATTTGTTTCGTGTGCATGTTTAGGTGTTATAGTAGTTATAAATATGATAATTTATTATTGGAAGTAGGAAGTTCCGAACCAGAAAATAGAAGAACGACATTCATTCAAAAGAGAAAAGGAACTTTTTTGTAAAAAAGACTTTATCTTTTGCATTTGCTGTGATTCAGAATTGTAATGTTAGCAGTTCAGTAATCAAGTAAAATGTCATAAAAAGAAATGATTGAAGGGTAACTTTTTGGGTGATTTGCTTATCTGATAATCTTGTTACGACAAAACATTTGCTTTCAAAATAGGATTAATATTTCATTTTACATTCCATTACATTTTTACCTCAAAAGAAAACTTTGGAATAAAATATTAAGAGTAAATGAAATAATTCGTTTTAAAAGTTTCACCTTATATCGCATTTTCAGACATTTACTACTTTTTAAGCAAACTGCTCTCCTTTCTACTTAACAGTTTTAGAATTAGTAAAAATATTTCCTAACTCTCTCTCTCTCATTTTAAGTTTCATATGTGTCCTAAATGGCAGATGAACATATTACAAATGGAGAGAATAGGAAAATTGACTTTACGGAGGAAAAAATGGAATAAACTGTTGAATTAAGGGAGCGGGTACAGAAAACCAGTAAGCGTTTTTAATACTTTGCTTGATCAAGTGAATATCCCACAGTTATATGTAAGAATCATTTTGTACTATTTTAATATTTGAGCTTTTTGTACTATATTTTAAGGTATCCAACTACCATTAAATTGTGAATTTTGGTAGTTGGAAAATTTGACAAATTTCTTATGACTTTATTTTAGAGACTATCTTGTTAACATTATTAAAATACCAAGTTTATTATTCTCCAATCACTAGAACAAAAACTACAAGTGATTTAGTAAAAGCAGATGCTATTGCTCTAAGCAAGATGTCATGCTTTAAAATGCGTTTTACTCAAAGCGTTTCTTTCTTCACCTTTTTTTTTTTTTTTTTTTTTTTTTGTAAATGCTTACATGGGAACAGCGATTGTTCGAAAAGTTTTTAAAAGAATTAACTGAAATTTTTGTGCATGTTCTGTATAATAGTAGAAGTGTTTTAACTTTCAGATTTATCAATCACTGTTTCTCTGTTTTATTACAAAATTTACAGACCTTTATATGAATATAATCACTGTTTTTTAAAGCAATTTCATATAAAAACTAAGATAAAGAACCCGAGCTTTCGTAAAAATTAAAATATCTCTTATCCTGAACGTCGTTTCAAAAATGAATAGCAAAGCAATACATCAAAATTTAAAATTTGTCCATAAATCTTTTGTGCAGAAGGGCTCCATTTAAGTATATTTTTGTTTGTAATTTTGAACCCATTTTTTACCATTTTAGTAATAATAATTTCTTTTTCTCTTCTTAATTTTAGAATATTTTTCTTAAAATGTTCTAAGCAAATCTAAAAACCACAAAAAATTCACATCTGTCCATTTTTTTAAAAAAAGTTGCCAAAAGTAGTCCGATTGACACAATTGTAAGGTGCATAATTAAAGTGATGAACGGACGTGATGGACTTGTACAATCTTGTGTTGTAAAAACTAAAAAAAGGGGGATTTAAGCGACCTGTACAATTGATCTACCCCCTTGAACTCAGTGAAACATGGACTGAAAACTCTATGAACTATTTATTTTAACTTTAATGTATTATTAACAGTCAACTAGGCTGTAATTTGAACTTTAATGTTTAATATAACTTTTATTTTATTTTTTAAATTGTATTATTTGATCATCTCGAATATTCTCTTTATGTTGTATAATTCATATTATATTATTTCACTAATTGTTTGTGTACAAATTTGCATTTTTAGTGGTTTAATAGTTTTAGAAAATTATCAGATGGGGAGGGTTAAGAATTTCCAAACGAATTCTCCTTGTAACCACCAGAGGGGGCCTGAACGTTTATGTTAGTAGAAACTTTGTTATTCTTTAAAAACACTCTGTACTTCGGAATGTAGCTCTCCCAGCTTGAAGGTGCCGGGCCTAATAATACTGGCTAAAATAAATGTTAAGTTTATTTTTAACCATGCTCTCTCCTTTATAGGAGTCTTGCATTTAATGTATATGTACGTAAAAACGTCAACAGTCATAACTATGTATACTGGGCAGATAAAAACCCACATGCCATTATGACTACGCAATTCAATCTGCGAAGCAGCACAGTTTAGTGTGACATATCCTACGATGGTGTCGTGATTCCTATCTTTTTTTTATGGAGTCATTGATGGTCATAGGTATCTGGACATGTTGATCGAAGTTGTGGTGCTACAACTGAAATTACGGCCCCACTACGCGGAGTTGTGCTTTCAATAGGAAAGGAAAAGTATTATATTCTTTGTCGGTCCGTTAACACCTGAGTCAGGCATTCGTGCATCATTGGATGAGGAGACAAGGAGCATTGAGTGGCCACCATGTTCCCCGGTTTTAACTCCAATGGCTCTCTTTTTCTAGGGAGTAGTAAAGGATAAAATTCATTCCCAAAAAACTACCACACTACTCCGTTCTAACCGTTCTCCATTCAGAAATCCGTTGTAATAGGAATTTGTATCACCATGTGTGTGAGTGTCGGGGACAGGTTGCAGGAATGTATCAACGCCAAAGTAGGACATTTTGAGCACCTTAGGGATTAAATATGTAATTATATGTATGAAATTAATCCTGTAATAAAAGTATTGCTGTATAAGTAACTGTATACCTACTTTTGGGCCCTCCCTGTAAACGATGTAAGCATAAAGACGTATGACATTATCAAAATAACACTGAGTGTCACAAAATGGCATCATAGCATAAGAAAATTTATTCTCTCTTATATGTAAGTGTAACTCATTTTATTAGTAATGAAAATAACTATAAGGAATGAAAACGACACAATTTTATAATCAGAGACATTCCTTCGTATTTTTTAATTTAATTCTCTAGGGCATTAAAACTTTTTTAGAGCTGTTATAAAAACGAATTAGTGATTAGTTACAACATTTGATTAGTTACAGGACAGTACTGTTGACATTCTATGCATCATTATTTTTTTGTTTCGAATGGAATTAATGAATCTCAGTTAAGTTAGTTAAATTAGGCTTGCTGGATAACATACATTATTCCAGACGAAAACTTAGGCTTCATACAAATTTTGATAAACATTTTTCCACCAGACAGCCAATTCTCTAGAGTCAAGTTAAATTAGGCTCACATTCAGATAATGGAGCATGAAAGCATAACCTATTTTATTTCTTTGCAAACAAATTTGACTCATTTTTCTCAAGTATGCAATATAATCATTTAAGGGAAGCTCAATCAAAATGGAGATTAATCATCTTCAAAATTATTTCCTGCATCAATTTATTCTCTTCACAAGCATGTCATTCTGAATAATTCTATAAATTTCTACTTGGATATTAATTCATGCATACCTAAATGGCTTTTATAAGGCTTTCAAAATACCCTGTAACTCATAAGCATTAATGTATTTAATAATAAAAAAGTGCATACTTTCACATGTTTAAATAATGATAGTTTTATTTAGTCACACACACACATACGCAGAATTCTGATAAATTGAACGCCAGCCATACTAGAGATGCATATATGCATCCTGCTATAACAAAAGAATTAAGAAAGAATATAACAGTTCTACTTTAGAGAAATGTAAAACTCGGTGTATTCATAAATTTTCGAAATAGGCTACATCATCTCAGGGGGGCACTGAGACATCTAAAGAGAGTTGCCAAAGGCACAGACATATTTGAGAGTCTAACTAAAACGCGGTGGTGACATACTGTCTCATATAATCACAATAAATTTCAAAAGGGTTTTCCCGTCGTTGTTTAAAGTTTATTTAAGGTTTCAATGAAAAAAGAGATATTCTTAGCACTGTAAATATTTGTAATGAGTATGTAAGTATCTTGCTTTAAAAATATTTGAGCACTCTTTCAATTCTAGTACGTCTTATACACAGAATAATATGGTATGGACATAAGAATATTTTTCAGGAGCAGTATTTAAAAGTTCTTTTCAAATAAAAGGTAATTAAAATATTTTTGAGAACCTTTTATTTAGGAGTGTTCATAAATATTCTATGAAAATATTTCTTCACAGAAATGTTTTTATAGAATTCTTCATAAAATAAAGCAGCTTTCATTTCATGTTTTTCGATCTCTGTCTAAAGTTATTAACAATCAACGAAAATTTTGTAAAAAGAAATTAATATTTGTTGTCATAATGAGGAAAATCAATCTTTTATGTGAAATTAATCTATTGGATTAGTGTTAAATTAATGTATTAATCATAATCTCAAGTGGAAACACTTTTAATCTTAAAACATTTTAGTTGAACTTTCCTTTGAGATAACTAGAATGATACTTGAATTAAGTAATCTTTGTTTTTACTTATTACGTTGAAATGTATTAAATTGGCTGAACATTTTGTTTATTACTTTAAAACATTTACTTTTTAAGATTAAAAAATAATTTACTTTAATTAAATGATTTACACTATTTGAATAAAATTTAACATGGATTAATAAATTTGTAAGATTTTTTAATAAATTTAAAATTTTCTAAATGATTTCAAAAGTGGAAAAAAGTACCAAAAATTTATATAAAAATGAATGAATTAACTGTATGTAAAAAGTGTGAGAGAAATAGCCAAATTTTTGTCATCGGAAATCAAGCAAATAGAATTATCTATATAGAATATTTTTTTGCAACAAGTGTTTCCGTATATATTTATTTAGTGAATTTCCCTAATTCTTCAAGCAGTTTTTTGAACAAATTTTGAGGAAAACATAACTTTATCAGAATGCTTTTGGTTTTTCTAAGTATGTAAATATCATTTCTTAATCCTGCAATTTAACTTATTTATATTTTTATTTATTTATTTTTTGCTCTTTTTATATATATATTTCTTTCGAAAAATTAACTGTACTCTTTTTGACACAATACTTCATTACAGAAAATATTTTAAATATACGTACATATGGCTTGTTTAACAGATTACCTATTTTATTAATATAGTTTTTAACAGGGTAAAAACCTATTTTATTATAACTCATGGCGAAGATTTATATATTACGTTAAAAAGTAGCGCAAAGAGTTTTCCATTTTTCTTGATAAAAAAAATAAAGTGTACAGCATTACCCTATTCTCCTAATCTTTTTATGTCTGACATTTGAGTATTTATCAACTAAAAATAAATCTTACGTGCCTGCCAATTATATTTTGATTGTAGAAGTTATAAAGAAATATTTTCATCCATTCAAAGAAATAAATAACGTATTTATATTTTTCATCTACATAATTATGTATTAATTTTCTTTCTTAAATTCTGTAACAGAATAGAACTGTCCATCTATAGAATTTAAAAAACTTTTATATTCTGCTCATAGAACATCCTCTAACCAAGGCTGAAAGGAACTATTTTGAGCAGTCATAAAATTCTGCAAGCTTAAATTCAAACATTTTGTTCCAACTTAAAACATTTTCTGTGGTTACTTTGTATGCCTGTTATATATCTTAACTAGAGACTGCCACAACGAGGACGACGATTCAGAAAGTGCAAGTATAGGGAATTTAAAAAAATGATTATTATATATTTTATATTCTAAATTATATCTTGATATTACTTTTACATTCTTCATAATAAATCATACGCTATAGAATGTCCAAACTTAATCCACCTCTGCATATTCACCTTTTCAAAACGATAAACTTTTTCATGTTTCCGTCAGATGTCACATGTAAACAGATTTCTGAGACTTGGCTTCCACTGTAAGCTGCATGTTGACCAATCGGATAGTATAACATACTATTGATTTATCATTGATTTTTCATTTATAACTTTATTAGTTGAGTCTACTACGGAGGACAAAAACAAAAAGAGTATAATTTTCTCATTACCACAATGTTATGTTTAGTCATTAGCTCTTATTTTTGTCGTCAATCCAGTGTTATGTTGCTGCTATGCGTTAGATTAGATCTATTTCTTCTTGAAAGTTGGCATTTTTTGAACATGAAATACTTTTTTGAATTTCCATTTTGTCCTTTAAAACAAGATAAAAAAATCCAATTGTAATAAAATGAAACATTCCTTTTTTAAAAAAAAAAGGATGAAGCCATGCAAAAATAATATAATGAATTAATTTAAAACTGTACAAAGAAAGAATTTTATTGTATTATTTACATACTTTTAATACTCTTTCAAATTACACATATATTTAAAGTTCTTTTCTGATTCAAATTAGCCAATTTTATTTTATGCCCATATCTGTATATTAGCCATGTTAATTTACGAAACTAAACTGATGGGGGAAAAAAGCCCAACAGCAAGAAAAATGTATTGCACAGTAATGAAATTTATACGAAGCAGTTGTCTATGTAACATGTTTAATTGATTAAATTTTATAGATTTTAATTAAAAAATGCGTCAAGAAAATGCATTTCAAATGTCAAATGCTGTTACATTACTAACTGATGTAACGTCTAGAATTTTGAATGCAAACCTGCAAGCGTGCGTGCATTGTGTCACTTTGTGGCATGGAGTTCCAAGCTTGTTGTACTTGTGTCAATACTGAGACGGCCAGCTTTGGCTGTGCATGATGCTGGAGTTGTCCTCCAATGATATCCCATGTGTTGTTCAATTGCAGACCCATCTGGTGATCTCGCACGCTAAGGAAACTCTGTACAGCACATTGTGTTACAACAGTGGTGGGAAAGCGAGCAATATCTTGCTGAAGAACTCCCCTTTGAATGTTGTTTATGAATGGCCACACTATAGGTTGAATTACCAGACAGATGTACAAGTTTGCAGTCAGCGTGTTTAGAGTAACCACAAGAATGCTTCTGTTGTCATAGGAATTGCTTCAGGAGTAGGTCCAGTGTGTAAAGGCCGCAGCCAGATTGGTTACAAGCGTTCTCTTGGTCTCCTTCTGACCAACACACGGCCCTCACTGGCACCACGGCAGAACTTTTTTTCCTCAGAAAACACAACAAATCTTCACTCTGTCCTCCAATGAGCTCTGGCTTGACACCAATTTCGTGGAGTCAGTGGATTACACGCTACAGGGAGCCTGGCTTGGAGCTGTCCCTGAAGCAATCGATTTCAAACAGCTTGTTTTTCACTGCGAAGCCAACTAAAGCTCTAAATTCTGCCACAGACACAGTATGATGCGCCACAGTCGTACACCAAATACTGCAATCTCTCCTTTCAGTAGTGCCACGTGGCCGCCCGGAATCTGGTCCTCTTAAAGCAGTACCATCCCTTAACTACTGCTCATAACAATCTTACACAGCCGATACAATCCGACTAAGTCTTTCTGCAATATCGAGGAAAGAAAATTCAAACTCTCGTAGCCCTATTTCACGACCTCATTCAAAGTGAGCTGTTGATATTAGCTTCTTCATCTTTTTAAAGGCATTCTTGGCTAACATCAACTCAATACGTTAAGTTTCACAGACAAATAAGGCTCACGAACTTCACAGCACGCATTTAAAACAACCCTGATTTTCAAGTTTTCAGAGACATTACTAGCACCACATTTCAACATTAAACGCAAAATTTGAATCGATGTCATCTCTCAGATATATTAACACGCATACAAAATTTCGTTTATATAACACAGTTCTTTCTTGGTGTTGGGATTTTTCCCCGTCACACACATTGTTTAGTTAATGAATTATTCTTATATAAAAATATTGCATTTAGTTAGTTAACAGTTTATTCCTGTATTGGAAAAACAGATATACTTCAGAAAAGTATGCGATTATGCATGTCAAAAGTTCAATATTTTGAAATATAATTTAAAATATTTTCCTTTTGAGGAGAAATTATTTCCATAAGGGAATTGGAGCTTTCAAATTATACCCGATTTAAAAATACACTAAAATGGAACAGCTAACATTCTGAAAATGAACACATCACAAAGGCTAAAATAAATAATTCTGAGTTATCTTATCAAAACAAAAAATCAATCAAATGAAAGTACCTATGTGTAAACAATTTTCATACAGAAAAAATGAAATAAAAGAAAAAAATCATGGATTCAAATCTAAAATAGATGTTTATTATTTACAATAGTTTTTCCATTCCCCATTATTTCACAATGTTAATGACTGTTAAGAGAAGAAATTTTTGATTAATTATGTATTTGTATTAGTGAAACAATCAAAATGAGAAATCGCGTTTGCAGTAATAAACACTGTGCAACATTGCAAGGAATCAAAATTGTAACAACGTAATAATTAAATAACTAATAATTTTTTATTCTTAAAATGCAGTTCTAGATAAAGAAGTATTCTTCGATGAAAATTATGACCTTCTGTATTCACAGCTATTAAAGAAATCGAAGCATTAAAAACGAAGAATGGTACGAAATTATCGAATTAAAAAATAATTGAAAGAACATTGATTCAGGCAGTTTGCCAAGAATCGCCAAATATCTTATATAAAGGAATGTGTTTTCCTTAATGATATTCCTATTATGCTGATTAATTCCTTTGCTTTAATTAGTAAACAGATTCCCGGTAAAAGTTTACAATCATAAAAAAATTCTAAGGGTAAAATTTATTTTGAGCAATTTTTATTAAAGTATAAATAAAAATTCAGTAATTTCTTTTTATACAAAAATGCAGTTTAATGTTATTTTGTATATGTTATAGGGATATTGCTGCTAAAGCGTTTATCATTTTATTCTGATGATTCTTTTGAAATTACTAATATATTTCCAGATGTACTTATCATGAATTTTTTTTAATCATAATTAACTTTAAATGGAGATAGTGACCCAATTGTAGTATTTTTAGAGAATAATTTTTTAACAACTTATCTTGATAAGAATTTGCATTAAATAATTTGAACACTTAAATCTTTTATAATTATTTTAACTAATGATGAAATAAGAAGATTAAGAAACTAAGAAAAATGTAAGACAAAGAAGTATAAATTAATAGTAGATAACTTAATTAAAATACTTTCTCTGATATTTTTTGTGTATCCATTTCTTCATTATATATATAATAACTAATTATAATAGTACGTTAAATATGGAAACGTAAATTTGTAAAATCTCTTATCTGACTTCACAACTACTAAAATAAACATTTGGGGAAATATAATATTTAATTGAGCAAATATATAAATGCGTTTCAGTTCCGCATTTTATGAAATAAGTTAATGTATTGAAAAAAACTTATGTTTTATGACTGAAAGCTTAGCTTAAAAAATATAATTTTATGTGAAGTTTTCAAGGAAATGAATCTATACTTACATTATCAACAAAACATTATTTAATAATAAAGATGTTATAATAATTTAAAAGTACTATATTAAATTATTTCAATGCAATAATACTACATTTTGCCTATACATTAAAAAAAATAGTATCCCGGGTTTCCATTTTTTCTGTTTTTGTTAATATATTCTTTTAATTAAGAAACTTGCATAAAATCTTAGATTGAAGTATTAAATTTTAGGAAGATGTATAAAAATATGTCAAGTAAAGAAATGAAGAAAAGTAGATAATTCTGAACATTTAATTTAAAATGTCATACCTAATGAGAAATAATATACTAAAACGGCGCATAGAAGCTTAGATTCAAATTTAGTTAGAATAGAAAAAGTGAAAATGTACATATAATCAAAACTATTAACTATAAAATAAAGAAAATCACATAAATGTTTTTAAAATCCCACACATACAATTCCGTTGTCTTGTTTATAGAAGAATTCTAATTCGCAATAATTTTTAGTTTTTAATTGAAACTGGGATGGGACAAACAAGCACGCATATTCACTCGTACTAACATCGAAAAAAATTTTGCAATCGAAAATGCAATAAACTCGATTAGTAAAAGTAACAACATTTTCTATTATGCGTCAAAAACACATATCAATTCTATTTATAACAGTCAACTGTCAAATTCTCACTTTCACATTAATGTTCAAAAAAAAAAAATACTAACTTCTTACAATAAAACTTATAAAGCCAAACGATTAAGTATTCGTAAATAAAATAAAGAGTAAGAAAAATTTATTAAATTAAAGCGGACAATAATAGAAGGAAAAAGAAAATAATTTGCAATGTTAATATATATGTTAAAATAATTTCTCAGAATATATTTTATATTTATATATAACATGCATTTTGTATTATTCAAGTTTATATTAACTGAGTAGTTTCTTTTTTATATTTAGCTATTTTCTTGACTTCAGGAGGTGGTAAGTAGCCATAGTAGGTTGTCAAATAGTGCGAGTTATCGATGTTTTTAATTACTTTTTCCACACTGTATTTCTTTTTATTGTTACTTTATACGCGGTGTTGGTAATATGCAATCAAACTCACAGATTAGCTTTAACTACTATGGTAGATATTTTTCGGTTGAAAGTCTTTATTATGTGATATTCATAAGAGCTAAACCATTTATAAATTTTTTGTATTGATATATTTTGAGCGTTGGAAAAGAAAATTCACACACACGAAAAACAGAATAAAGAAAATATGATATTTTATGGTTTTTGTTAAAGGTGGCTGTATGGAAATTATGTCTTCAAATGTTAAATGTAAAAATATATAGTTAAAATATTCATTCATGATGTAAAAATGATATAAATTGCAATTAAGGATATATAAGGTTTTGTACAAAACAAAGGAAATGTTATGCACAAATATGACTGTGTTTTACATTTTTCGTCCTGTAAGTCCTAGAGTTAAATTAACCAGTTTTTTAAAATGAAAATATTAGTTAGAATTAAAAGTAAAATGAAAAGGAAATAGTTTTAAGGAATCATTCAGATGTAAATTCGAAAGTTTCTTTTATTGTGTTCTGTAATTGAAATTTTTTTAACGATAATACATTTTTTTTTTTTTTTGTTATTTTTTGCCATTTTATTGATAAGACATGACATTTGAGGGGAACAATTAAATAAAAATAATATTCTCATAAACATTTTTTCTCTAAATTTTACTAAAGGCATAAAATTAAGAATGAAGAATTACTAAATTCGGATTCAAGGAGATAATAAAAAAAGGTAAACCTCATTTGTCTCGAATGTGTTAAATAACCCAATTCTGGTTTTATAAAATATTTTTTAATCTCTTTCAACATTTAATCAGTAATTAAAATTTGAAAGTTCAATAATATTTTAGCAAAAGAAATGTAATATTTTATTTACATCAAGAAGATCTGAGAAACAAAGAAAAAAAATTAAACATGAATTATCCAAGGGAAAAGTATTTTTTAGACTTGAAGAATAACTAGTGTAACTAGTTTACACTTTAAAATTATTTTTATTTTAACTTATTCTACAAGAATTTATTGATTTCTCAATTCGCAAGTAAATCGGATTTAATAATTATAAACTAATGCATATACACAGTTCAGTATTTTTTTAAATTCTAAATATTTTAATAAAAGTTTACTTTTTTGCTTACTTGAAAAGAATGAAGTCATTTAAAAAAAAGTTGTAATAGAAGAAAAATTAATATTTGGATTTCGATATTATATATTTTTGCTCTTAATAAATATATTTTACTACACTATGTTTTAATAAACCATAGTTTTCGACTGAGATTTGTGCTCATGTGTATTTTGAAATAAATTCAGGAATGAGCTTATTAATTAAATGTTGAATGCTGTTCTCCATTTCAATATTTATCAAAAAAGTATAACTGTCTGAATATACAAATTGCTGAATAATTTAAATATTTTAAATTATTTCTGAAGGTAAAACTATTTGCAGTATTAGTTATTTTTCTTTATTTTGATGTGTTGAGTAGACCAAAAGTTTCCAAATATTGCCAGACTTTATATTTATAAACTAATTTCCATAAAATGAGTAGGGTTGGCTTTACTCAACAACGCGAAAAATATTCACAACTTGTCAGAAAATTTTAAAGTTTACTTTCCAAAGTAAGAAACGAAATTATGCATCTTCCTTTGTGCGTGAGCGAGGCATTTCGTACAATACGAGACATTTGTGCACTGCGTGACACATAACTTCAAGAGTAATTATTTTAGAGGTAGAATAAATATGACAGAAAGGAGTCCACGAATTACTTACGTAAGGTTCAGTATAATTTAAGATATAAATTCAAAGGCTATTTATAAATGGTTCCAGAATAGAGTTTTGTAAATATTGTTCAGTTAAATGAAACGAAGTGGCAATTACAATACTTTATAATCAATTAAAGGTATCCGACTACTTGCGACAAAATTTTTTTTTGAAAAAATGGAGGTATGAGGATTTTTTTTGTGGTCTTTAGATATATTTAGTACATTTAAAGAAAAATATGCTACATTAAGAAGATAAAAATAAATTATTATTATTAAAATGGGAAAAAATGGGTAAAAGCTTACAAAAAATATAGCATAAACTTTGCCCATTATGCACCAAAAATCTATGAACACATTTTTAAATTTTCAATTCTGGTGTGTTGCTATGTTATTCAAATTTGAAATGACTTTCAGGATAAGAGATATTTTAATTTTTACAAAAACTAGAGCACTTTATCCTAGTTATTATATGAAATTGCTTAAAATAATAGGGCTTATATTAACATAAGGGACTGAAAAATTTGTAATAAAGCAGTGATTGATAAATCTGAAGGTTAAAACATTTCTACTATTATATAGAACATACATAGAAAGCTTCAGTTAATTATTTTCAAAACTATTTGAGTAACCGTTGCCCACAAAGCATTTAAAAAAAACACTTTTGGAGTAAAATGCGTTTAAAAGTATGGCATCATGCTTAAAGTAATGGCATCTGCTTTCACTAAAACACTTGTAGCGTTTGTTCAAGTGAACGAAAAATAATGAACTTGGTATCTTTGTAACACTAATAAGATGGGCTATAAAAGAAAATCATAAAAAAATTGTAAATTCTGGCAAAAATCACAATTTTAGGGCAGTTGGATATCATAATGCAAAATAAGCATTTGAAATTTCAAAATTGTGACTCATTTTTTTAATATTGCTTAAATCTAGCAAAGTTGCTTTGTCGGTATGGGTAGTAACTTTTAAAACCTATTATTTAATATATTACAGATGAAACAGTGCTTAAGAATTTTGTTAAATATCAGTACATTTCCACTAAGAATTATTTTTATTAATATATTCCTTCTTAAAACATAAATTATATAATGAGCCAAATTGGCTAATTTCCAGTAACTCATAACGACTTACTCTCCAGCTGTTATATGAATTAAATCCAACTTTAAAAAATTTTTTTAAATATACATCTAATTAATCATTTTGTTTAGTTTATGTCAGTTAAATCTATTTTCACACTATGTAGGTTCTAATAAATATCATGGAAGTAGAAAATGGTTGAGAGTTTTTGAATTGAAATATATATATTTTGAAAATATTCGCTTGAGGATTTTTTGAGTTTAATTTACATTTAATCGCATTCCAATAAGCTGTTATTGAAAAAAGGCAATTTTCTATACCCCATGTCTAATACTAAATTAGAGCTGATTCTGGAGATAAAAAGTGCTTTGGTATATGCTCTAATATTAACTGATTTAATGGTTTTGTCAATAATTTTTGTTTATTATATTATTTGCTTTGGTACACACAGTTTATTTCTATTCTCTCAAATTTATCACTGTTTTAAAAGATTTTTTGTATTTGTTTTTAATAATGTAGGATATCCGGCATAACTATTTTTGTAAAAGGTTAGATCACACACACACACATATGCCTTTCCAGAGGACGATAATTTTAATAAAAAACAGGATTTCAGATCAACGCCATCTGGCGGGCTTACGAAACACCGACACAAACAATAATCAGGGAGAGAGCTACTAACCACAGCACAATGAACACGAATAGCGCTTTTTCACAACCGCGCTCGTTCGCTAATTAGGCGGTAAGTTTCAGTCACGTAATGATATTTTTTTTTAAATTTCAAACGTCCTCTTCTAGAGGGTATCATCTAGCTTTCTATTTCTTGAATATCCCCATGTTTTAATTCCTATTGCCCTGTAAATTCTCCTCCTGCAAACTTTTCAATATAATTCATAATAAATTGTTCTATTTTCAAAAAGCTTCTTCGTTTAAATTATTTTGATTAAACTTAACCCTTAAATTCTAAAAACTCCTAGACATCTCGCCTCTGAAACCTCGCTATCTGAAGAGTCTAACTTTTTTGGTGAGTTTTTTGTTAGACTCCCGCATTAATTATAATTGAATTCATTAGAAGTTTTAAAACTATAAAAGCATTAAAACTTTAAAAGCTTAAAAATTATAGAACAGATTTGGACAGATTTTCGCATAGCATTTATGAAGATATTAACAATTATTTGTCGTTTTATTTTATTTTGTCCTAGTTTTTTAGACATAGCTAATACAGAGAGTTGGAAATAAAGTAACTGAAATACCTACAGAAGCTGGAAACTTTTAACCAAATTTTTAATATGATGCAAACCTACTTTTTACTATATACACGAATAGAGTACAAAATCAACTATCAATTCCAATTGTTACAGTCAGAATGTGCCAGCAGTTGTATAATATTACAATTTAAATATAAAATCATGTAAAAATCTGTAGGAATGTCACGATTATTAGTGATCCTCTATTCTAGGTTTCAGTGAGAAAAACCACCAAAATTGAGGAGAGGATCAATTTCTAAAATTATAGACAGGAATAAAAAAAACAACTAAACATTATTTTCGAACGTGGAACTTGTAACTGAATACGAGGTTGCTTTATAAGTAGTTGTTCGAGTTGTAAAAATTATCGCTACGTAGAATGTGAAGAAAACAGTTGTAAATTGTTAGCTAAAATTTTTTTCCAACCTTTGAAGCACCTGGAACAACAATTTAAAACAAAATATCTTGGAGAATAGCTTTTATCAATGATGACCAAGTTAAGACAAATGTTGTATGCTGGTTCAATAAACAAGAAGTGAATTGCAATAGTTAGAGCTTTGAATGGTTAGTGGTGCGATCTGGTAAACGTTTACAGTGAGTTGGTGATTATATACAGAAACCGTTTAATTGTAATGTATTTCTTGTAACTTACAGTGTTCAAGTGTAATCTACTTTTTGAGTGTCCCTAGTATGAATATAACAGTGTAGAGTATTTGTCTTTACATATACAGATACATGTGTGCTTTACAATATTTTAAAAATTATTATAATATTAGTAAATATGTTTATTTGAAGATATGTTCTGAGTTTCGGATCAAACTTTTAGCTCAATTATAGAAACTTTTAAAATCAGAATTTTTTATATGAAGTTTCATAAAAAATACATATTTTACAAAATATTTCTTAATTAGAGTTATCAGCAACTGAGCATCTATTTTAAGTTAAAGTAGTGGATATTAACAAAGATAGTGAGATTAAGCTTCTTCTTTAATTGTTTATAAATATTAATTCTCCTGCTCTGTCAGCTATAGAGAAACTTTCAACAACTTCACAGTAAAGATTTCAATATTTTCAAATCCTTTTGTTGTGCATTCCTCATATGTTTTTACTGTCCATAAGCTTTCATGTTTTTATTCATGGGACTTCACTGTTGAATTGACCTTCCAATGTATGAAATGAACACCATTTATTTGTCTTTTAGGTGAATTTTTCTGGATTTAAAGCAAGTCGAACAATGTACAAGAGAAGCATTTTTAGTCCTTCAAATCAATACAGTAACTACATAATTTTAAAGAAAGTATTT
Source organism: Trichonephila clavata (assembly GCA_019973975.1). NCBI lineage: Eukaryota > Metazoa > Arthropoda > Arachnida > Araneae > Nephilidae > Trichonephila > Trichonephila clavata. Next base: position 58,380 of record BMAO01016500.1, on the reverse strand, counting down.
TATGTTTCAAAATATTTATTTTGAATATCTTAATTAATATTCTTCTAAAAATTTATATAAAGAAGCAGCTTTATAGCAATATGTGAGCTTTCAAAAATACATAAATTTGTAATAAAAATTTTTCGGGAATCACTTTTTTTTGTAAGAATTTTAATCCAACCCTGGTGGATGTTTAAATGGTTAAAATTTACTAATGTACAAAATACATTGCAATACAGTAATACCTCGACCTACACGAACCCGGAGTTACGCGTTTTTCAAATCTTGTTAATTCGTCTTTTGTCTGAGAAAAAAAATTAGTTGACTGCAAAAGTTGTCGATCTTGTTAGGCAAATATATTTTGAAGTAAATCGTGAGAATGTTCAAGAACTTCAGGGTTCCCAAAATCAGTAGATGACAATTGATGAGCTTATAAGAATGCATGAACAAAAACAAGAAGATATTAAAGAATTTCAGTCTTTAGAACCAGTTCTATAACCAGATAGAATGGTGGTTCGGACTTTGACAAAAGACCTGAATTTAATTGAAAAAGAGTACAGAATTTTAGAAAATATAGACTCCAAAGATGAGTGTATGTTTTCAACAAAACAAGGAATGAAAAACTATTAGCTTGCTACGAGGAAATTTTGTGGGAGAGAAAAATCTTTGTGCTTTGCTAGATTTTATGGACTTTCTACAACAAAATAATTTCATTTTGCGATTTTGTGTTTGTGTTATCTAAGATTTTATTAATCATTCCTTTAAATTACTACTTTCCTTCTTCTCCGACCCCAACTAAAAATAATTTATACGTATTTATTAAAGTGCGAAATCATACCCCGACTTACGCGGTTAAAACTCAGTCCTACCTATCGAGTAAGTTCAGAGCATTACGGTATATATCTATATATAAAATTAATACATTACATGTATACTTATAAAAGTTTTTTATTACACCCGAATACCATTTTTTTCTGGAATTTTGGGCATTTTTTTATTTGTGTTGTTTATTCTTTCTCTAATTCATTATGTAATGAGTAATTAATTATGACGGTCTTACTACGAGGGATCATCGTCGCCAATATGTGCCTGTGTTATTTCTGTCAAGTTACGAGTTTGAGTCTTTATGCCAATGAAGATCCTCTGTGTCGAGAAGATGTACGTTAAGTCTGTCGAATATCAATACCTTCACATTAACGGGATGCAGAATCGTGGAGAGAGTCAGGTATATACTCGTCACTTGACTGCGTTTGAAAACTACATCAACAAAGTCCTCAAGTAGCACTAAAGAGTTAATAAAGAATTAATACATCAATTTGGCTACTTTATATTTCTTTCTATTGTTACTTGTATCTTTTCCCATATCTACATTTAACAAATGCATTTAAATGGCACTTGTATTCAAGTCTTATACTTATCCGTTAGCAATTATCACTCTCCTCTATCGCTCTTATCAGATAACTTAAGTCAAAATAGCCAATTTGAGATATTTCTCTCTCTCTGCGTCTGGTTCCCAAATTTTACTCACTTTCAATAGTTTTTTTTTAAAAAATAAGTTTATTTTTGTATACAAATTCTTAAGACTTTGTGTACAAGAAAGAATACAATTGTTCAGGGATATATAATTGAATTAATATTTCATGAGTACTTATTTTTTCATATCGTTAACAATAAAACTATAACATTATTAAATGAAACAATGCTCAGGATAGTATTTTTAACGTAACTATTTGAAGAAAACTATTATAAGCGTAGTTGAAAACAATTGATAGCGAAGATTCAATTGATACTTTAAGTTTAGTTTTAATTTTTATTTTTAAAAAATGTCCAATTACTACAGGCATGAAATCTCTACTTTCTGAAGCTTAAGAGAAATTAACTAAAGAGAACATTATAATCGTACTTACTACGGTTTGTAAAAATAGTGTCTGCTAGTTACAGTATTATTTAAAACATAAACATTTCCGAACAATATGCACAATCGAGTTCAGCTTCTTCTATAATATTGTACGTTCTTTTCCCTTTTAGATTTATCACTTGTTTAATGTATTGTTAAATTTTAAAAACAAATGTGTTAGATTTACATTTTGAATACGGCGATCTCTTGAACAATGGTATTCATTATATTATTTGAAGAAATTTATCTAGAACTATCTACAACATGTAAAGATTATGTAGCATGCATACTACTATGATTTGCAAAACAAACTGTAGAAAACCCTATGATCTCTGTATTATTTAAGGTTAGTTATACTACTTAACCGTTTAGAATTCAATAGCATTTAGACTAGACTGAAGATTATTGTGTTGATCTGTAACAGAACGCAAAATATGAGAAAACTACAAAGTTCTTTTGTAATTTCATTGTACAGAAATGTATTGAGGTACTTTACTAATTCAGATGTTATTATGATACTGTTAATTGTTTTCAAAAACATTTTATTTTAATTACAAAGCTTTAGAACGGCCTTATTGTGTATTTCTCATAATCTTGCTTACAAAGTTCTTGTTTTTTCAAATTTATTTATTATATAATTTTATACACTGAAATCAATTTTCGAATTGTTTTATCGGAATACTTTTATTGCAGTGATATTGTTTGTTAACGATATTCTAGAACAAATTTATTTTAGTCAATCTTAAATAAGTGATGGCATTATAATAAATACTTGTAATTATATCGACTAAATATTTTAATCCCAGAATATTACTATCATGAATCTGGTATGCTATTAAACTAGGAACAGATATGTTTTGCGCTTTTAAACGACAGCTTAGTTATCTCATAGCAGAATAAACTAATATAGTTAACTTACAGCATTACTTAGTATCATATCCGATGTCAAAAGCAGATACCAGGAGCTTCAATAAACACATCTCTCTCCTCTTCATAATATTAAGATATATTTAATTACTCCCTTTAAAATGTAAGAGAAATTTTATTGACATGAGCATCAGAGATAATTTTTTGATTGGCTACCAATAAATAAACAATTGTTCTTAGGTTTTTATAGCTTTTCAATCTGTACTTGTATTATTTATGACAGGGGTGGCTAACCTTTTTTTGGGAAGAGTGCCACAGTTTGATAAAAGATAATTATACGTGCAACATTAACTTTTCCAACAAACAGATATGTAAAATTGAAAAAATGTTTCTTAAGAGCTAGCTATGGGACTTTTACGCAAATAGAACATTTTTTAATGCAAGTCTATGAAGTTGAAATTTTAAAATAATATAATAAATAAGACAAAAGTACAAACTTAGTTTTCATTGTTAATTAACTTTTTACAAGTTTAATCAATTAGGTTAAGAATAAAATAAAAATGAGTAGCTTGAATTATTCAATTCAAAATAATTATTAATCGCTCAGTATCTACTTAAAGTGGCTTTTGAATTAGTACTTTTTTTTACCAAGTCATCTATATTAGTATTAGTTCTTACAGATGCTAACAGAATTAGGTTATTATAGGTGCCCATTAGCTAGTTTTGAGTGATATTTTTATTTTATTAAGTTTCATGGCAGAAAATATTTATTCACAAACATATTTTAAACTAAATTTTGAAGTTTTTGTCTGAGATAACTCCACTGCAATAAAATTCTAAGGAATGGCTAGTTATTATCTTTTCAAATTTTTAATAACATTTCTGTTATTTCCCACGTGTCACTGCTATAACTCTATCGTGTTACAGCAGTGACCACCCCTGTTTTATGTAATTATACGTTTGTAGCAATGAGTGTAACATAGCTCTAGAGTTTTCTCATTTTTTATGGTAACACAATATAAAAGAATATTAAATAATGCAATGTTTGAGATACAACCTAGTTGAAGAGGGGTGGTGTCCGTTTTCAAAGTTTATGTTTTCCAAAAGAAAAATTTCATGCAATGAGAGTAATACGTATACTGCATGTAGTACTTTGGACGTTTGGTACTTTTTTGGTATTATTGCGATTCTAATGCACCATTGCTAAAAATGTAATACAGCTCAAAGAGTTAATTACTCATTGCAGATCATGAATAAATTCTTATTTCTTACTCCCTGGAGTAAAAAATTAGTATGCAAAATTATTTTGTTTCAAAAACGAGTTGTAATATTTAAGGCTGTCTTCGACTAATGTTAAGGAATAGGACCCAATTCGGAAAATGTTTGAAGATATAAACGTACTTGAACATTAATATTATATATATATATATATATATTCGAGCTTCATTATAATGTAGAGAATCATTTATTTTACCGTATTACTCATTTTTATTCTAGTTAACACAATTTTTTTTCTTTTATAAAATGTGTTTCGCATTTTTCCTCCTATATCGTAATGTTAAATGAGCTATCCATTTACATTTTAAAAGGAAAAACTAATTCTTTATGAAATTTTTCGAAATTTTGAAAGCGCTATACTATAAACAAATACACCAGTTACATATTTTTTATGAAAGTTGAGGTATTTTTTTGTTTAAAAATGTGCTCCGCGTTACGTTTACTCTTTTAGACATATGGCGAAAACAGCCATAAATAAAAAAAATTCCTACTTAAATTATTATATTAGTATATAATTATACACAACTGTATTTATGACAATTTTGACAGGTATAATACATATGTTTCAAAAATAAATCTTAGTATAAACATTGAGTAATACTGCATATTTATCTATGAAAACAAAAGAGAGAAAAAGAAGTGATTACAGTACAAAATTGTACTACGATTTATTTTAGCCACTCAGGTATAAATAAAACCAAGTGGATCTTCTACATTGAATGCTAAAACAATTGTCGGCTGTGATTGCTTCACCTTAAGTAATGCATCCAAAAAATGTGTTACTATAAATCATTGCGGGATTATAAAAGTCAGAAACGATGCTTGGCAGTATTTTTTCAGAAATAAAAAAAATCTTGTCGTTAGACATCCCTTAAAACATTAAGATTCCACTGTTTCATTTAGAAACTTTTATTTTTGTGTATGTAAATATAAGATATAGAGATATTTGAAATGTTTTAACAAGTAAATATTTATATCTATCCAAAGTGTAAATAACGCGCTTATAAAAGCCAAATTTGACTTTGAGTACTAATAGTTTTCCGAATTCACAAGATACAGGAACTTTCTCACTTGATTGAAACTGTTATATAGATAAAAATACTTGGGTTTAAAATGTTAATACTTTTCTTTGAACGGTATAATTGCTAAATATTCCTTAAATGTTAAAATGTTTTGTTTAATAATTATTATTTGTATTATATTTTGTGTATGATTTTAGTAATTATATTTTTACAGGAAACATTGAATCTTTTAAGAATTTTCATTTGATAAAAACTGGAACGAATCTTGAATTAAATATATAACTTAAAAATATTTGAAAATGTCATAGCTATATTATTATATATTCTCTCCCTTAAAAATATTATTTCTATAAGGAGTTCTTTTCATTTAATATAAATGAAGGTAAAATTATGTTTCAATATTTAACTAATTTTATGCAACATGATAAAGAAAATCTTATACAATCATGAATACATTTCTAATTATTTCTTTATTATGCAACATGTTTCTTGATATCAAATAGAAAATTAAATTTGAAGTTGGAAAAAATTAAGAATTAAAATAAATGTCTTCTGGATATATTTAAAAGTTTTTTTAAATCAAAATATGTTTCAATCAATGACTTATTTGTTTTTACTTAATTCGGATGTCTTTATGCATAAATTGAAAGAAATGCAATTCAAAACATGGGTTTCTTTTAAATCAAATCGTACAAAAAAGTTTTAATTCAAAATTTTTATTTCCACATGTCTAAGTTCTTAATTGTAATTTTGTACTTAAGTAGAGTATACATCATTAAAATAACTTGAAATATGTTCTATTTTCTCTCTACAATATGATCTATAATTGAATGCTATACTTGAAATAAACTGGTATTGTTATCAGAAAGAAATTAGTTTTCCTCACAACTATTCGCTTTTATTTCATTTAAGTTTATTCTTCATGGTGTATATCCAATAAATTTTTTCTTATTTATTGATTTTAAGCTTTACTTTCAATTTAATTTTCGAATAGTTTATGCATTTCTTTTTAAAATTTACCCTAACTTTACTACAGTTATTTTCATTTAAGGAGGAGACATCGGGAAAGGAGGCGATCACTTAGTAACAGTTCCTGAACATTTCGGAGTCCATTTTAAGAAATACTTTTCAAAAAGTCTTAATAATACATCTAATTCTTAAAAGAAAAAAAAACGGAATTTATTGTCTTTCTTCTGAAGAAAATCTTTCATGTCTTGATTTCTAAATGCAATATCAGTTCTTTTCTCGTTCCGTTTGAAAAGACTTTTTGGTATTGTTAAGACCTTGATTCCAATGAAGAAGAAAAATAGCTCTATTTAGTGCGTCGAAAGTTCTAACACTTTTCCGGAAAAATTCTGTTTCTCTATATTTTATTTTTGTTCAATCCATTGGCAACGGAAGTTTGAGAGGAGTTATGAAAAAAGGCTCTAGGCAGTTGAAATGATCCAGAACTTTATCATATATTTTATTTGAAATATGGCTCATAGGATGGCTCAATCTTTGTTCAAAAGTTCCTTTTCTCATAAAGAAGCAAATAACACTAATATTTAAAAGTAAATAATTCAATTCACTATCACAATTTAATATTTTTTTCAATGCATGTATGAAATTTATTTAAAGCGCTACAGTTAAAGAATAGATTAATTGTGGCAAATCTCCTTGCTTTAGCTTTGTTATAATCAGATTTAGTATTTTGAGGGTATCAAAAGAGGATAAGGAAATAGTGTTAATCATTATAGTCTTAGCCTGAAAACTTTGCCTGTTTATTAGGTTATGACCTAATTGCAATGAAAATGCTTCAGTCATTTAAAATATTAAAATGACTAAAACCATTTATATTAATATTATTTTGAAAATAACTTACATAGAAATTTTATTAAATAATTAATTGTGAAAATCATGAAAAAATTATCTTGAATACAAAAATGCTATTTTAAGATATTGCAAATTCTTATTTTAAGTTTTTTTTTTATTTAAGGGAGGCTCACACACAAAAAAGGTTAAGTTAGAGCTGTTTTAGAACTCACCTTCAACAAAGGACGCCTCTCCGCTATTGGAAGATGCTCTAGACTGGTGATCAACATTCATTTAAACTTCAAAATTCAACAAAGAATTCAAAACAAAGAAAAAAATTATAATAATTTGGCAAATGAATTTAATGAAATTTTTTTGTTATAAGCAAAAGTTGGTTTATATTTATCAAATTTCAAATTACAATAAAACAAACAAATTGCTAAGCTAAAAAGGGGGAGGGGGAAGGTAACAATAATTTTTTTAACAGAAGTTATATTTTAGAAGCAATAAAAGCAGAATAAAGTAACAATATAATGCATTAAAAATTTTTAAGCTACAAGCTAATGTAAAAATGCTAACCAACCAAAACATCTAGTCTAACCTAAAGCCTAAACCTAGCCAAGCTTAATGTTTACTAAACTTAAAAGAAGAAGAAATAAACCAATCTAAATAAACTCAAAGAAAAAGTCTATTTAGACGAAATAACAAACATGCTTAATGGCAAAAATAAAAATAAATAAACGAAAGAATTTTTTAAAAAATTAAAATTCTGGGGAAAAATAAGAGAAACCTACAAAAAGACCAAAATTTCTACACAGCTCACGGGAGAAATATTTTACAGAACACTTTCCATATTTCTTAAAGAATTTAATGATGAATTAAAAACGTAAAAACATGTAAAACAATAATATAAAAATTTCTTTTAAGTCTGAATTCCTACTTAGTTTAACAGAGAAAAATTTTATTTTTTTATATTAAGTATAATTACAATTAATATAAATATGTATATACATATGACAGAATCGCAATATTAAGCGGCAAAATAGAAAGCGAGATTCTCCATTTTCCTTTCTATATAGAACATTAGATATTTTTTGTTTGTTTGTTTGTTACTGTTTATTCACAAACATTAATTAAATTTAATCACTCTAATAAAATAGTATGGTAAAAAAGAAATCACATTCTCAGAAATTAGGCCACACCGGGTGATATTCGAACCCACGACCTTTCGAATTGGAAGTCCAACACGCTATCCATTGCGCTCTCTCTCTCTCTCTACAGGGACACCACGACAGATTTTCCTTTCTATATATGTTATTGGGCTGTTATTTTTATTTGTTACTATTTACTTACTTGTTAATTTAAGTAATGAATTCATATTTGAGAAAACTGTATTAACATCAAGAGTCCTCCACTAAAAGTTTAAATAAATGTATTTGATCCTGAATGGATGAATATAAAGTATTTTACTAACGATTGAAAAATTGAACAATATATATATTATATATATATATATATGACAGGCCCAGGCTGGGTTAAATGATGAGACATCTTCTATTGTTAACTCTTATTTATTTTTCCAATCCAACATGGCGTCCCTTTGGCGCCATACTATAGAACAATAGACGCTAATTCGGCAGGAGTCACAGCTACTTCTTCCAGTACCGCTTCGCTTCGTCAGCGCTCGCTCACCTTAAATAGGCTTACTTACCCACAAATCCTTAAGCGATGATAAAGAGTTCGCTCTATTTTTATTTATTACTCCTTAATTTTAAAGTTAATCTTTTCAAACCTGACATATATATATATATATATGTGTGTGTGTGTGTGTGTAATACGACGATATTGATACGACGATATTCGTTGGAATAGATTCTTTAAACTGATATTGAAGAAACATTCTTGAGGTTAATTAAATCGGTTTATTATACATCTTGAAAACATTTAAGCAAGACAAGGACGACACATAGATGTACGTAATCACAAATAGACACCACACACAATAACAAACACTAGCTGCAACAGACTACATGATGACAAGAGACAAGAAGCGAAAAAAGAGCGGCGTAACCGTGTGCTCCGAGTTCTTAAACTGGCGGTGAAGGTCGTACGACGCGCGTGAGCAATTAGATTAAGATTATGCCGCGAGCAATTAGATTACGATTAAGATTAGGCGCGCGAGCAATTAGATTACGATTAAGATTAGGCGCGCGAGCAATTAGATTAAGATGCGAAAGAACTAGGAAATGATTAACGGGTACAGTTAAAGAGAGTTAGCAGAAGTCATTAACAAACATATATATATATATATATATATACATATATAGAAGAGAGAGAAAGAGTGAACTAATAGTTGGAATTGAAAAACAGACTATTAAAAAACAGATTGATGACACAAGTCCAGATAAAATAAGGGGGGGGACCAATAAAAAACTGTAGATAAACTATAAAAAATCATTGTCAATCAATTTTAATAAATATAGCCAGAAATTTGACCCGTTTTCTTCTGCACATTTTAAATCCCCAATAACAAAACTGAACTTTAGATCTAGCTTACTTATAAAAATTTTATTTTTTAATATTTTTTTTGCAGTTTAACGTAAAATAAAATTGTAATGTCTTAATGATGTACGAAGTTCTGATATTGAATTGAAATTTGAACTTGAAGAGCAAGTTTATAAATTAGGTAATGAAATAATAGTAAAAGAAGTCAGTCTTTTTAAATATACGGTAAAGTGGCCTAGATATATATACATATATATATATCAGTAGATGGAAGTTAAAAATGTTATCGATACTAAAGTAATTACAGAGGTATTTCCTAAACATAACTCAAAGTTAAATTTATATAAAAAAAAGAAAAAAAATCATTAAAAGCATAGCTCCCTTTCCGTCCTTTTCATGGTAATTACGATATTTAGATATGCTTTAAAAGAGGATGAATGATACGAAGTAATCGAATACGAGAAAAAAAAATAATTGAAAGAATTCTACTTCAGGCACTTTGCCAAAAAGTGACAAGTACTTTTTCTAGAATAAATGTTTTAGATGTCTTTCTAATGTACATATATTTTTACTTTCATCCATGTAGCGAACAATCTTATTCTTGCAAAATGTTCTTTACTAGAGTAAATATTATTAAATAATAAATTAAGTAAAATTTTAGTAATTTTTGTTAAACCCAGATAAGTATCACTAAATGCAATTAATTTTCTGCTGATTCAAATGTAACTTAAGATAAATGGTAGAAAATTTTGTTTGTGTCTTAAGCTAAGCCTAATATTTTTTGAACTATCTTCAAACTAATTGTGTGAAATGCTCTTTTCAAACAATAAATTCATCAAACATCTGAGCAATGCCATCAAGTAAAGGATTATTAGTTTACAAGAATTTGAAAAGCAATTACCTTAAAATCCGGCGTATAACGCGCACTTTTAAGCTATCCGACTACTGAAGAAAAATTTATTTTTAAAAAATAGGCTTAAATTAAGAAGAGAAAAAGAAATCATTATTGCTAAAATGGGAAAGCATTGGTAAAAATTTACAAAAAATAATAAACAGGGCCCATCCAGTACCAAACGCTTATGAATAAGTTTTCCATTTTTCCATTATGATGTGTTGCTATGTTATTCATTTTTGAAATTACCTTCAGAATAAAAGATATTTTAAAATTTAGAAAAACTAGAGCACTTTGTCTTAGTTATTACATGAAATTGCTTAAGAAAACAGTAATTATATTAACATAAGGGACTGTAAATTATGTAAAAAAACAATGATTGATAAATCTGAAGATTAAAATACTTATACTGTTATGCAGAGCATACATTAAGGAATTCAGTTAATTATTTTCAAAAATATTTGAGCAATCGCTGTCCCCGTTTGATCATTTTCGAAAAAAAACACATTTCTAATAAAACTCGTTTTAAAGTATGACATATCTTGGTTAAAGTAATGGCATCTGTTTTCGCTAAAACACTTGTAGTTTTTGTTCTAGGGAACGGAAAATAATAAATTTGGTATTTTTTATAAATGTAATAACATGGTCTATAATATAAAATCATAAAAAAATGTTTATTTTTGGCAAAATTCACAATTTTATTGTAATAGGATACTTTAACATATGAAAAATAATGGCGAAATTTGCAGGTGCGCTTTATCCACCGAGTATAAAAGTGATAGCTTTAAAAATAAATAAAGACGAGCATAGAAAAAAATTAGGCGTGTATATATATATATCGGAATACTATTTCTTTAAGAGAAATGTCATTCTTTATGAACTTAAAAGGATCTATTTCCAGAAGTATGCCAATTTTTTTAAAGCTTGAAAAAATACCTTGAATAAATGACTTTAAAACGTAAGGTTATTGCTCAAAAACATTTCAAGTTTGTTCTTAAAGAAGGGTTGTGAGTTATACGGTGAATATATCTCAAAAGTAAAAATTGTAGCTTGAAAATATATGCTTGTGTTTTCCCGAGATGCGTGTTACTCGCTGTGTTGAATACAATTCGAAGTCTTGCAGGTTCGTCGAAAATTTTCGTAAGTCAATTAACCCAAAGCAAATAATAACTTCAGTTTAAATTAGCAAACAAACTTTAATATACTATGCAAATTATTATTAATTGTTTATTGGTTCAAAGCTGGATATAGCGCACCAGCCACTCGCTTCAACGGATACATCACATCTAGTGAGTGCAAGCCCTTGAAACAATATAAGGGAGAAAGGTTACAATAATTTTCTGGCATGAATAATCATTGCCAAGGAAAGATGAACTGGGGTTTAAACATACCTGATATTACAGTACCTCGTTGAGTGTTTGAATTTTTCTATAAATCTTTGAATATATGCACATTTTTTCTGATCAAAGTCAACTTTAATTTCTAAACAGCCCTCCTTTATTTTTAAAACTTTTTAGCTCACAAAATATAGCTAAAATATCTAATTATGGTATTCAATGTTCTTAAACTTATTATTTTCCCAGTCGATAATTCTTTGGAAATTTTGAAGAGAAGAACTGAAAGGGGTTACTCTGCCATTGATCAAAGACTGAAATAATCCTATGGAATAAATTATGAACAAATGTATATACAGGGTGTCCAGCCTTAATGTAACCCAATAGCTAATTCCCGAACATTTGGTTTAGATATGCACTTCCAATTTGAAAAATGTTTTTAAAAATGTAAGGAATGTTTTTACGTGCTTTTCGAACCAAGAAACCCATTTACAAAAAAATTACAAAAACTAAATTTTTATACGGTCTATGTCCTATCACTTTTACTTAGGAAAAGATGCAGTACACAAAAACAAAGTTAACTCAAAAAGTTTCATTTTATTACGATAAAAACTGGCCGAGCTATGCCTACATAGATTTGAAGCATCTGAGTTGCTCAGAAAAAGAGGTCGTATATAAATTGAGTTTAGAGAACAGTAATTCATTATCTACAGAAAGAGCAAACAAAAAAAACATCATAGGAAAATTAAAACATTGTAGTAAACATCATAGATTTACAGTTTGTATTGCTGTATAGCAAACAATAAAAATTAAATTAAAGAAATATAACTTGCACCGAAAAGATTAAAACACCTTGTTTTAACAAATATCAGCAAAATAATACAGGATTTGCCGTTCAAATTATAGCATAATGTGGAATGATGCGCCAATCATGAATCAGGGGCTTTATTATATCAGAATGATTAAATTAGCTCAAATAATGGTGAAGGCACGAGACAGGGAATACGTCTATTGCCACTCCCAGTTTTATACAAGCGCTGAACAGCACGGGCAATTGTGCAATAAGATGGATGTCTTTGAGTGGAAAATTTAATGGCATAAAGTTTTGCCGCCTCTCTCTTATTTCGATTACACTGCCCATAAAACAGTACCATTTCGCAGTATTCTTCATTTGTATACATCTCGTTCTCCCGTACTAGAATTCGTAATATTAGAATACGACTGTATGCAACTGCAAGCGACTACACAATAGATTTTTAACGTTCGTCATGATAAACAAAAACGCAGCAAATCAGACAGAAGTCGCAGCAGATGTCTATTTTTTGGAACTGCTTTTAAAATGTTTTCTTGGTCCAAAATATTTTTTTTTTACATTTTACATGTATATAAATAAATTTTATTTCTTAAGTACTCAATTATTGTATTATTAAAGTATGCTTTTAAATTTAAAAATGATTTACAAAAGAGTGACGTGACTGAGCCAAAGTTTCCTAGCAGAGTTCCAACTAATTGCACTTTGGAGACGACCCCTTACTAGCTTCTTGAAAATAGCTGAGAAAATGGATATAATGTATGATTTTCAAAGTTTCATAACTCGGCCAATTTTAATAGTAATAAAATGAAACTTTTTGCGCACTGCATCTCTTCCTAAATATAATAGGTCCTGGGGACCGTATAAAAATTAATTTTTGTAATTTTTTCTAAATTGTTTTTTGGTTCAAAAAGCACGTAAAAACATTCTTTACCTGTTTTAAAACATTTTTCAAATTAGAAGTGCATATCTAAACCGAACGGTTCGGGAATTAGGTATTGGGTAACTTTAAGGCTGGACACCCTGTATATATAAATATATGAACACGTTGATAAACATATCGTCTTCGATATGCATAATTCCCAACATTATCTTGATTGTGAAATAAAAATATTTTTGTTAAATTACAATATATATTTCACAACAAAACAATTTAAATGGCAAAAAATTAAATGAAACTACCGTCGCTTAGAAACACATAAATTTAGACTATTTTGTAATTTTAATGATGGTAAAAGAAAATGATTTAAACCAGTAAAAACACCAAATGAAATGATGCAGATGATCAATTCTGCATGTGAATGCATTTATGCATATGTTTTTTTTTCCCACGAGTATTAATAAATGCCATTCTTTTACAAATACTTACATGAGTTTAGAACCAGTGACACAATTTTCAAATTTTTTTTTTATAAACGCTTTCTACATATAAATTCGTGAAAAAAAATGGCAAATTAAAAACATTGTTTGTTGCATTTTTTTTGTTGAAATATTTGCTATGAATGTTAAAAAATAAACAAATTAAAAAGCTTTGATTGATTATTTTCATCGAAATAGCTTGAAATTATAAATTCAAATATCAGCACTTTTTCTTGGATATAAAATAGGAAAAAATAAAAATGTGAAATGCGAAAAGAAAAAAAAAAAAAAAAAAACGAAGCAATATAATTTCCTTTTTTTTATCTTGACTTACTAGAATTTAGTTAATTAACTTTTTTTTTACAATTGAAATTCTAATAAAAAAAAACGAAACAGTTTTAAAGTAATTTTCTACAATGAATTCAAATTTCTTTTTACCCTTTTCCCCCTCTTCAATGTAAAAAAAAAACTTTTGTCTTTTTATCGATGGATTTAGCTCTTTTTTAATCTTTGTGATAGAGACAGTAGTTGTATAAGGATTTTTTTTAAAAAAAAGATTAAAATATAAAATTATAAACGGAGATTTATTAGATTCCGACAAAAAAAATTCCAAACCTGTAAGTAAAGAACTGGTGCATTTATTTCGGATGAGTTTCGTAACTGTAGCTGGTTTACATTTTAAGAATTGCATTTTTTAAATAAGGCATCGCAATGGCTTGATCCAAATCTAAACCAAAAACATGATTTACCTGGATTTGATTTCATCAAAAAATATATATTTTTACAATTCTTAAATTTAAAAAACATTAGTATTGATTAGTTTTCCTGTTTAAAATTTGAAAAAATTCATACTTATATTGAAATATTATATTTGTAGTTTCAAAAATATATGTGGAAGTATAACTTAATTTACTTTATTCTCATTTTACGTAGGAAGCATATATAAGAAATAATAAATATAGTTAAATGATTAAAACTAAAATGATTTCATTGTTCTTATTTTTCAAATAAGTGTTTTTTTGATGTTAAGATTTAAAAATAAATTAATTGAAGTAAACAAAAATATGCGTTAATCATATTAGTAAATTCTATACATAACACAAAAAACTGTGTACATTTGGTTTCAACGAATGTACATAAATATTTCTACTGATAACTGACGTAAAACAATCCATCAATTTTACGATTCTTAATATGAATTGTTCAATATTTATTTAACAAAGAATTGGTTTGCTAATGTAGTAAGAACTTGATTTACTGGAAACTTCAGCTTGGCGAGAATCATCGAGAAATTTGAATTCTGGTAAACAAAATAATGTAGCGAGAAATAAGCATCACTTCACGGCCGGGGAATCAATTCCAAGAAACAGGGAATGTCGCACGTCGACTAGGCCAACGTCGACCACGTGCTATCAAAGCAATTGATGGCCCTCTTTTCTGTTTAACAGTTTGTCGAGACAGACCGGATGAATAGAGTCAGACCTTCCAGTCCTATATAGGCTTCATCTATAATAGTGTGCATTCCGTTGACCTTAGAACAACGTCCAATCACACAGAAAAAAGCATTTTGCTCAGAATCGAAACTAGATTAACGCGCCTGTAGTCAAGAGCTGTTTGCCACGAGTTTTGATTCAATACGGATTGTAATCTGGAATACAATAAACAGTGCATTTAAAACAACCTAGATTTCATTCATGAGAGATTACAATAGAGAGTTACGAGTTAATACTTGTAGTATAAACGGAAATCAGCATAGGGGGATATGCGATCCCCTTATCAACATATTTAGAATGGCATTTTGGTGGCACAAAGGTTTCCAGACGTGATACCGAGATTTTTTCATGTTTTACATTGCAGCTATTAGCAATTCTTTTCTTTTAATGAATGATAATACAAGAGCTCATACAACGCAAAATTGTGGAGAACATGCTTGCAACTAAAACGATACAGTAGAGAGTGTAGCCTGCATGTTTTCTTGATCTAAATTCAATCGAGCATGATTGAGTCTAAATCAGATGACGCATTGCTGCGAGACCAACTCTTCCGTGGAAATGGAAGTTTTACTTCTAGAAGGCGGAAACATTATTCATCAAAGCTTTATTGATAACCTCATCGCATTCATGTAACATAACTCTGTAGCAGTAATACGGAACCATACACCATATTAAGCATTATGTGTATCCCTATTAAACACCATTTTTGTAATTTATATGCAAAGTTTATAGTGTCATTTATCTAAACAAATTATTGCCCTTAAGAATCTTTCCTCTTATTCCAACTTTTCATAAAGAATTAACGTCCCCATAGATTTTTATCTTACTTTCTTCATTGTAATTTAATGCAGGTGTACTTTTCCTTTTGTGCCTTTGAATGGCTGTATCCCATGTTTTAATTCACTTCTTTGCATGTTCCTCTAATTTTTTAAAACGAGTATTTATTGAAATAATTACCCTAGTATAGTTAAGAATCTATGAATGGAATGACAGTTTTATTAAATTTAATAATTTGAAAGTGAAAAAATAACGAAACTCATTTGACATCATCTTATATTATGCATAGCCATGTCGTTATAACATCGTCTTAAATCAAAATAATTAAAATTGCTAAACGTTATTTTATACCTAGTTATTTACGCTATTTATATGGTAAGAAGCCGACGGTTTACCCTTTGATAAATCAACTACAAATATGTTACGAAAAGAAGTTTCCTGAATAGCGGTCACTTCAATATATCAATATGACAGAAAGAGTCTATGTGTATGTCTTCTGCAACGCTCTGAGCAAGTAGTAATCGAAATTGGCTCATAATATTTCCAACATCGATTTCAGAGAATAACATGAATAATAATTTTTAAACAACGTATTCGCTTATATCAATAGAAAATTTTAAAATTTTCTACCATTATATAGTTTGCACTCTCCTTATATATATATATATATACTAGCTACATGGCCCGGCGTTGCACGGGCTTTTACCGAGGGTATAACTTAATCAATATGTTAATTTCCTCCTTTCTTTCTGATGCCAGATTTCTTGTGTGGGTGTGACGCGTACGATGTGAATGCATAGCCCGTGAGTGCGTGTCATGGCTTTCTCGTTTAACATTTTCAAATTACAAAATTTCACTATTTTAAATTTTGTAAAATTATGAATTTTTTTAAATGTTCGACACCGATATTAATAATTTTAAAAAAAAATCATAAAATATGCAAAATATCATTATTTTGTAAAAAAAAAAGTTTTTTTTTAATTCTTAAAAAAAAAAGAAGATAGTTTTTGGCATTTTATTTTTTAAATTACTGATTCTAGATGATCGATGAACTTTTTAAAAATCATATTCATTTAAATGCATCGATATTTATTCATTTTAGAAGGAATCATAAAGTAGGCAAAGTATTATTGTTTTGAAGGGAAAAAAATTCGAATCGTGACGAAATAAATGATGTTTGGTATTTATAAATTTATTAAATCACTGATTTGAAAAGGAAAAAGTATGAACTTTTTTAGTTTAGATGGTTTATTTATCACAATTATAAGAAATCCATACATAACGATTGAAAAATCTCGTTTAATAATTTACAGAAAACAATACTACTTTATTTTAAAAAAATATTTATTTAAAGCAATACATTTAAATGTATTGCAAATAAACTTATTTAAAATAATGATAACGGAGTAAAAACGCGATAAATTTTTCACAAATATAATTAATGCAAAAATTCTTACCGTTACCTATTGAAACGACTGTTTATTTCTTTATTGCGTTGTTTTTTAGTGTTAGATTAAAAAAAAGTTACCAAAAAAAAGGTAAAAAGCTTTATTTACACATTTAAAGTATAAAATTCAATAATACTATGTGATAAAAATATATTTCTGAATATTTCCTTATATTTTTTTAAGATATATTTTTTCTTATATTCCACTGTTCTTCAATAAATCAATCTTTAAGAATAAAAAAAACTATCGGTTGTGATGCGTTATATGAATGAGCGTCCCGCCGCAAATAGCAATGTTATGAAGGAATTCCCCTTTTTCTGCATCAGCAAAAGACTCAAAGCTATCTCAACCTTTCCCGTATTCCAAACAGAAAGCTAACGCAAAGTGAATGACCTCGACGCAATTGAGAGCTTTTTTAAAGTTTTAATTTTTTTTTTGAGGACTTAACTTTCACGTTAAAGTTGTGAAAATTCACACATTAACTGTAAAATCAAAGTACTTTTAAATAAAAAAATGTACAAAAAAATTGTTTAAATTACTTCTCGCAAAAACGGTATTTTATGAATATCACAAATTTTTTTTTAAAATCCGTAATTTTTAAGCAAGTTTTTCACTCATCACACAGAAGTTGGACAACATCATTCTACAAACGTAAAAAAGTTTCGTACGATGATTTTAATAAATGACGAAGGTTTTAATGTTGAGTTAAAATTTTCAGTATTTTTTAAGAAATCATAGAAAAAAGTTTTCAGCATTTTATTTTTTAAATGACTGATTCAAAAAGAGAAACGTATGAACTTATTTAACACAAAATATCGTTTTAACAACACAAAAATAAATTCATACGCAACGATTTAGAAAAAGATTTTCATAAAAACGCATCAGTCTTAACTCGATTTTAAAAAAATCATAAAAAATAGAAAATATTATTATTTTGCAAAATAAATTACGCTGTATCGTGGTGAAAGAAATGATCTTTCCGATTGTGTAATTATTTTTTGTCTGATTTAAAAAATAAAAATCGGATGGCTGTTTAAATAACGTCGAGAATACCGAAAATTTCACCCTCTGTTTATTCATGACGCTAGCGGGAAAATTAACACGCAGGGTTATGACAATTATGCGTTTTAAGGTTTTTAATTAATATTTTTTTAACTAATTACAATATCGGAATGAAAAATAGTTTACGTCCTATTCTCAGACCTACTGAATATACGCACAAGATTTCATAAGAATCAGCCACACCGTTTCGGAGGAGTTTGGTTACAAACACTGTGACACGAGAATTTTATATATATTATATATTATATATATATAAAATATAAATATATATATATATTATATATATCTTGTTTAAATTTTCAACCTTTAATAAAATATAAAATACTTTCTATTCATCCATTCAAAGTATAGTACATTTTTATAACTTGCGGTGGATGACACTGAATGTTAATACGGTTTTTTTTCAAATATTAATTCATTAATTAAATTTAAAAATGAATAAATAGAAACGACCACAAAAATAATAGTCCAACAGCATGTATAAAGCGAAATCGCTCGTTGTGTCCTTTAAGCTTAATGGGTAGCACGTTTGACTTCTAATCCAAAGGATGTGGGTTCGAATCTCACCTGGAATTGATTATTTCTAAAAATGTAATTCCTTTTTACTATAATATTTTATTGGAAAAATTAAATTTAATTAGTGAATAAATAGTAAAAAAAAACCACAAAAAAAATAGTCCAACACACCATATATAGAAAGGAAAATAGAAAATTGCAAAGAAAATCGCTTTGTATTTTTCCACTTAATATTGTGATTCTGTCATATGCATATACATATTTATATTAATTGCAATTATTTAATAAAAAACAACTAAAATAAAAATTTTCTTTGTTGACTTAAGTAGGAATTGACTTAATTTTTTTATATTACTTGTTTTAAAGTAAATTACTAAATGCAATACATTACAATTTAGCGTAAATAATGAGTAAAATTTCAAATTAGCATTTATTACTGTACAGTTATTTCTTTGGCGGTTTTCACCCTTCTGAAAGTGGATATATGAACTAGCATTTATCGCTTACAACAAGCTACGTTTTGCATGTATCCAATAACAATACTACTGACTAAAAATGTGGAAGAGCTTTCAACACATTTATATTATGTGATGCAGCGCTACAAATTTTACTTTAAATTAACATCCTAACATCTACTCAGGTTCGATTATTTGACTTAGTCTGCATCATGATAGTGGCTAGTACTTAAAATTAGTTAATGAGACACACACAACACACACTAATGACATTACTCGCTTTAAAATTAAATTAAATTGTTTATTTAATTCAGAGAAAACACATTACGAAATTAATATTAAACATTATTTACAAACAAATTAAAATTCCACTTATCTGAAACGGAAGAGAGGTGATGGAGGCCGGCATGGTGCACGAAGTTATTTTATCTGCTCCGAATCAATTCAACATTATTGATATCTTAATCTGCCGAGAAATGTCTCGGCTCCTGCTTTTTAAGTGAGGGCAAATTACCCCTTTTTGCATCCGCGAGCCTTTGGTCTCGTCTAGTCATTGGTCAGGAACCAAGTGCAAAGTTACAAAACTCGCGACTCTCTAAATTTATGAGTCCATTCAACTTTCATGACCGTTGACATCCCGCGCTGTCACCCCGTTTAGGAATCCGACCCCATCCTGTCAACTATAAACAAGGGAATACACAAATTACATGTGTCTTGGGAGCCATCTTCAAACCCGATCAGCATCTAAGCTTTCCAGCCTCCAAGCCACCCATCATATGCTTAAAAACTGAATATAATATTTTTAAAACTGTGTAAGGGAGGGGTGTCAATCTCGCGGCCCGCGGGTCGCATGTAGCAAATAGTGAGCCTTCTTACGGCCCGGTCAATATATTGGCACACAGTAATATATAATGAAATATCAAAATTTCTCCAGAAGTAGGAAAGATGATAGCAGAGAAGATATGTCAAGTGTCAGGATGTACATATTAAATGTTTCTTGTTCTTTATATTTGCTTATTATATTGTATTATTCGAAATAAACCTACGTTTCTATGAATTTTGATTTTCTTTGCAGCCCACCTTAAGCTAAACCTTGTTTATTTAGTCCAAGTAAGCCTTTGAGTTTGACACCTTTACCTTTGTTTACTTTACGCCGTAAAGTAAACATAGGTATCCATTCTACGTATGTCTGAGTAATTGCTTCTTGGGAATGGGAAAAACTCAAATTTTTATATTTTCAAGGTTATTTGTATAAATAATGATAGCACTTTCAATTTGAATTATTCCACTGGTGTATAACTTAGTTTCAATAATTAAAAAGGATTTCACACCAACTTAATTTTTATTTCGTGAAAAAATGGGGCTCATTTACAAACAAAATTTAATATTATTTAATTTTGAGCTCAGTATTTTTCAAGTAAGAAATTGGATTATTTTAAGTGATATAAAGTCTCTTCCTCTTCAAATAAGAGATATAATCCCAATCAATATGAATTACTTACATGAGTCAGAACCCAAACGCGATAAATGAAAACTAAATTGAAATAAAAAATTAAAAGCAAACAATGACTCAAATTTTCTTTTGAATATTTCAAAAACAATATCGTAAATATTCAGGTTCAATTCTGGCAGGTGTACAGCGCATGCACCGCACGGGAGCGACCACGGGCCGCATATATTTCTGTCATCAAGCAAAAGTTTTTTTACAAATTTCTCAAAATAAAACTTATAATAAGTCGGAAAAAAATGTGCTGAATTTTAAACAGTTATTGACAAACCAAAATAAGTCCCGATTTCCGGATAACATAGGATAGTTTAAGAGAAATAGTATGTTAGTGTAGAGTGTGTTGTTCCGTAGTCCATAACTCTTTATTCACATCCTTCATTCGGTAGCAAAATTCTTGGAAGAGCTGGAAATACAGCAAGAAAAGGTTCTTTTTTCTTATCAGTGGTATTGGCGACGCATATTGTTGATCGATGCTTAACAAAGGGGTCTGGAAAATGATTTTTGCTAAAATTGCTTTTCGAAAATTTCTAATATGGTTAATATTACCTAAAACATGGGAGTGTTTAAATTCAATATACTTTGGGGAAATTAAAAGCTTTCAATTTAATAATCTTACAATTTAGAAAAACAAAATAGAGGAAAGAAGTGATTTTTGTATCTATTTGGATTTTTATTAATGTTTTGCATTTTACTCTTATACAGCTGGATGAGTTTATAGCATAAACTTTAAGTATTAGTCAAAATCTGTAAAATTCTCTAGAGGGAAGGCACATTAGAACTTGGCACGCGGGTGGCCGAGACGCTAGGGGGTCCTGTAAATATTTATAAGAAATTAATCACTTTCTGATTCGCAAAATATAAAAACACTACTAATGTGAATTCTTAGTAACATATTAAAGTAACGTTAAGAAAATGACTGAAATGTTGTCTACAATTTTCTAATGATAATACAAGATTTTCGAATTATTGACGATGAATTATTATTCAGTTCTAATGACTTCTTCAGAAATGGATTTAATAATTTTTTTTTAATTAAAGATGTTTGATTTCATAACGATATGCTTCAAAAAAAATTCTAACAGCTTGGGCGAACCAAAAGATTTATTTTCATTTTTCACGTTCACCATGTTCTACATCTACCGAATTCTTCGAACTGTTTCAAAATCTTTTTTAAAGTGGCAAACGATAAATTTCACTATAACACAAGGAAGTAAGGTTTAGTCGGTTTTGCTTGAAGCCGATACTGAAGCAAAACGTTCAGAGAGCTTTATCTAGTTTCTATTGAATGGCAAAATGAAATGTCGAGTTGGTTTTAGTTCTATAAGCTGTACATTAAAAGTTTTAATATAGTTCCTGTAATTCTTCAATGAAGGAGTTAATAATTTTCACTTTGGCAATTTTTGGGGTTCTCTTCATTTGATAGTTGCGTCTAATGCCGTTTAATTAAAGAACAAATGAAACTGAAATCGAACGCATTATTTTCGTATTATTTCGATTTAGAAAAGAAAATGTCTTAGAAATTAAGGACATACTTAATTACGGATTTAATTCTTTTGACACCTTATTTTACAATTTACATACAAATCATTTAGGGAAATGAAAACCAGTTATTTGAAAGAAAAAAGAATCAATAAAGCAAAATAATATTCTACTGAAGGAAAAATCTTAAATAAGAGTCAATTTCAGTTATTTGAATATTTTTTAGCATAGAAAGGAGTGATAATATCCGCACAAAAGCGTCATGAAATATCATGTTTTGAACTGAAAAGAAGAATTTATAAAACTTAAGATTACGCCTTAAATTGTATAAGTTAAATATTCTAGGATTCACACTAAAAAGACTTATTTTATAGCTTTTCTTTCAAAAGTGTTACAGAGATTTTATCAGTCCATCTCATTAATCAATCTTAAATCTGTCAATAATTTTTAAATTTGTCAATCTGTAGTGTTCAATTCCTATTATTAGTTCACTCTCTCTGTTTATATACATACACACACACACACTTACTTACTTACATATATATATATTATGTTTATCATAAGAGAATTATGTTTATCATAATGGTAATTATTTATCAACAGATTAAGGGTCTACCACTAGGTGGCCCAGCTAGCAACTGTCTTGCCAATTTATATTTACATTATTTTGAAAATAGTTTCACAGACACAACTTAGAATATTACTTTTTTCGTTATATAGATGATATAATCATTTTTGGCAAGCAAGACAACTTTAAACCTAATATTAATTTTTATCCACAATATCTTAATACAGACAAATAGCAACAATTATGAAGCAAATTTTCTTGATATAGAAATTAAATTAAAAGATAATAAAATAGTTAATAATATTTATGATAAACGAGAAGACTTTAATTTCAATATAATAAAAGTACCGCATTGGGAGAGTAATGTGCATGTTTCTATATTCAGAAATATTGTTATTAATTACTCACTACGCAATAAATTACTAGTTTCAAATAAATCAGAAAAAATAAAAAACTATAAACATTTTACTAAATACTGTTTAATTCAAAAATACCCAATTAATTTTATTAATAGCTATTTGAATAAAGAAATTCTATATAACAATGATTAAATTTCCATAGTTTTAACAGGTTAATATTATAGATTTCTTATTCTTCCTAGATAGTTTTAAATACCCCCGATTTCTAATTTTAGATAAAATTATTTTTTTAAATTTATTATAACTTTTAAATCATTATCTTAGAGTCTCTAAGATAATGGTAGTATGTTTACAATTCTTATTTTATTATTTCTATTCTTTTCATACTTTTGCTAAGTGCTATTTTTCAGCCATTGCTTTGTTTTGAATTTGTATTTGGGTCCAGAATCTGGCAATAACATGTTTATTGTACTCAGATTTAGCGCGGGCTCTGCATTTCGGTATGCAATTTTTTACGTAAGTTACCTTTTTCTCATAATGGATTTAGATTTCCTATCCATTATTTCGAATGGTTTTTGCTCGGTATTATTAACAGAAAGGGGGAAGGTTGGCTGGCCAAAAACATGTTCAACCCCACTTTTATACAGAGAAATTTTTTTAGAGGAATTTTTTTTGTATACAAGCTGTCCTAAGTCAGCAATGTTGATAATACTGTAGCATCCATTCCTTTATATTCTTATATTTTACTCTGTTGTTTCAATTTTTCATATCTCATTTTAAGTTCTGTTGTCTGGTTATCTTGCAATTGCAATTCTTTTAAGTATTAATCATGTTAATTCATCTCTCTCTTGTAGAGAAATTTTGATTATATATATGACATTTGATGTCAAAATACAGAGTGTTATCAAATATTAATTCATTAATTAAAGTTAATGAATAAGTAGTGAACAAAAATAATAGTCGAAGACCATATATAAAAAAGGAAATCGCTCTTTGTGTCCCTGTAGTACAATGAATACGGCGTTGGAATTTTAATCCAAAGGTCGTGGTTTCGAATCCCACTTGGGATGGACTAATTTCTGAGAATGGGATTTATTTTTGTTATACTACTCTCATTGGAATAATTAAACTTAATAAATGAATGAATAGTTACAAACACAAAAATAACAGTCTAGCCTCTGGCGTTGCTAGTCCTGAGTGTGTCCTGAGTTGCTAGTACCAAATTCGTTGGGCGCATTTTAAAATGATCGGATTAATAAAACTTATTTTGAAGTGAGAAAATATTACTCATGTGGGGGGCCTCTGTAGCTTGGGGGCCCCATATCATTGATACGGTGGTAGTTACGTCCCTGAGTCCAAATCCATATATAGAAAGGAAAATCCTGTTCTATTTTGTCACTTAATTTTATGTTTCTGTCATATGTATATACATACTTATTTTAATTGTAACTATTTCATAAAAAGTAATAAAAATAAAATTTTCTTTGTTGACCTAAGTTCTAATTGAATTAATTTTTCTTATATTACTTGTCTTAGAACTAGTTCACTTTAAATGTCGAGCACTAGCAAAATTTTTAAATACTTTTCAATGTTAGAAATCAGTCTTTCCTTTAGCAAACTAAAAGGTATTACATATTCAAAAAACTTAAGGCATTTTTTCCTAAATTACACTAGTAATATTTAAGGGAAAATAAAATTGTAATTTTAAAGTAAGTCAAAATTTTTATCATTGCGATTTTCCTCTGAATATGACGAATTTTTAGTTGAATGTATTTATTTTTATGAGATATCTGCTACAATTAAAAAGTCGAATGATCAAAATCTGAAGATATCTTTTCATTTTAAACATAAAAATAATGTGGAAAAAGGAAAATAAATTTACTACATCTTTACAAAATCTAATAACAATACTAGCTGCATGTCCCGGCTTTTCATGGTCCTCTTCCTGTGCATAAATTTTCCAATGGAAATCTCCTCTTCCCTTCTCGGTGTCAGCATTCCTGGTGTGTGTATGATTGCTATATTAATGTCATTAAAAGTCCCTATTCATAAATTTTTCTCTTTTTTGTCTCTTTCTATGGGTTCTTTACCCTCCGCTTAGCCAGAATATGAATGGTCCTTTTTACATTACTGAGATAAAATTTTAATTCTTAATTGTTAAGTTTTTAATTTATTCAATTTTATTGTTAAACCTATTGTTAAAATTTTAGTTGTTAATGTGGCACTATATCAAATGCATTCACTTCAAATCAGTTTAAATTATAATACAATACATAATATTGTTTTAAGGAAATCTAAAAGATTTAAAAAAAAGCAGATTTGCTTTCTTTACGAATTTCTGACAGTTGTTTTCCTATTATCATTAACAGTGTGGATGACAAAAAAAAATCATTCATTCAAGATGGGCACAATTTATTAAGGCAAAAATAAATTTTTTTTCGTTTAAAATTCTATTTTGCTATTACAAATTCTACTGTTTCAGACGTTTGGGAAGAAACTGCTGTCTGGACAACTGAATGAACACACTTTGAGAACAAACTAAGGATAATAAAATTAAGAAGTGGTAGATAACTTTTTAAATGTATGTGATTTCTAAATCATATATTTAAAAATTTCCCTAATTTCAAATCCCTAATCCCTAAATTTCGAATTATGTTTGATTTCTAATTTCTTTCTAATACGAAAATTAGTTGACTTATCTTCTAGAATCTGAAATTAATGTTCAAATTGAGGTAATGTGAATTTTCCTCATCTCTAGTTAATTTAAATAATTAAATGAGAGCTTAAAAACGTAGCACTTCATGCAAAATTAGAATAGCGATTTATTTGGCTTATGTAAGTTGGCTTCCTACGATGCAAAGCTAAGATATGCTTAATTTCCATCCACAAATAATAATTTAAAATTAGGCACTAATTTGATATCGGAGCGCTACCCGCCACCTTTTTGTTTATGTTTGCCAAGATGGACGATGAGAGTATAATATGGTTGCCTTGAAATATTTATCTGTGTAGTAATGTGGTTACTACAGGGATGGCATATTGTTTTTTTTAAATTTTTTTATCGTGGTAGCCATTTTTATTTCAGACGATTTTATTGCAATTTCTTTAAAACATTTAACCATTTTTTCATTGCATTTATTCTTTAAAATTATTACCCATTTCTTCTGTTGTATTTTGTGCTATTTTTCAATATATGGATATTTCTAGTATCATTGATGAGTACCAGGATATTTTTTAAGGAATATGAGGGTTGTGTTTTTAATTATTATGGAATAGTACAAAGTATAAGTTCAAAAATAATCCGATTTTTTTTATCAATTTCTTTTAATTCTTTTTACAGTCCTTTTCAAACAGGTTATTGTTACACAACACAGCTTTTTCGGTTACATCATTACATAAACTAATATGATTGTTATAAATTGATGACTCTATTCTATCTAATAAAATAAATTGCTTTATTTTATTTAAAGATAATAAATTACTCTTAATGTTTCATAGATATATTCTGGTTTTTGCATTTACTTATATATTTAATTTCCAAGATGCATCTCTGGCTACTCTTCTGTTTCGGGATGCTGAAAAAAAATACACTAAATACCAGAAAAATGTATTAATAGTGCTACATTAATTTGAGCACAATCCACAAGTTTAAGTACTTATGGAGCACGTGCTAAAAGAATTTCAGAAAAGCCCTTTTTTGTTATATGTTTAATTTGACAAGAAAAAGTTCAACCGTCGCCAGCCGCCCCTTAAAAGAGAAGGGTACCTATCTCTGCCGAAAGTTAATCCAAATTATTGAGTTTCAGTTACAAATAAGAACATTTTTCGCTATCAGAGCGTTTATGAGAATTCCAACATATATCTACTTTAATCATTTAGGACGACATAGGACGAATGATGCATGCATGAACACATTCCAATAGCAAAATTGGTGAAACGAAGCATTTAGAAAACAAGTCACGGATGAGTCTGTTAGAGGTGTCAGAATTTCGATAGAAACGAATTTCTTTTCCCTGTAAAGGACTGGAATACATTGTGTTACAAGTCATAAAATTCGACAGTAGTAATGTTATGTTCGGACGGAGAGTATTATTCTTATTTCAATATCCATGTGTGATTACTTTATAAATTTGTTTAAAATTGAAGTTTGAGTTAAATTCCCAAATTCTCTAACGACATAAATCGCAAATTTTTGATTAATTGCCCAATAAATAATGCTTTTTTTCCCTTTGGTAGTTCATCCCCTATAATTTTGTATAATTCAACTGATGCATTTGAAATTTTCCTTCAAATACAACTCATTCCTTCTTTCACATTTAACTTTCGGCCGTGGGTAGCCTAGTGGTAAGAGCATCGGACTCCAGACCGGAAAGCCTAGGTTCGACGCCCGATGCCACCAAATACCCTCCGAGTACACACGGAGTATATGCTCGTTAAATCAGTGGGTTCAAAAATCTTGTGGGTGGTCGCAGCTGAAGCCACAAGTGCAGGCGGCTGGAGAATATTTCCCTCCCCTCCGGTTCCATGCCTAAATTGAGGAGGTGGAGATAGGTGGTGTCGCCATCTATCGTATTCAAGCTAACTACAGGTGTAAAAGTCTAGCCCTTAGCTGCAATGAATTTCGTGGACCTTGATCTAATTTTACTCTCGATCATGCGGCTTAAGCAACAACAACATTTAACTTAACTCAGTGGCGCAACAGCCCGGGAGGGCCAAAGCCTACTGAGCTCAACTTTGCGCGACCCTGGGCTCTGAGGTGCATGAGCAGATGTTTCGGTCAGGTGGTCAGTCAGACAAGAAACCCCCAGTGTTAAGTTCCCAAGCAAGATTGGTACTCATTGATCGATCCACCGAAGGGATGAAAGGCTTAGTCGACCTATCCCAGCCCGGGGTTTGAACCTCGGATCTGTGGTGTGGAAGAGGGTTACACTAACAACTCAGACACTGGGCTTCATTCTTTCACATTTAGTTCATTCAAATACTTCTCATTCATTCATTCATAGTTCATTTATTTAAATAAATCTCAGCCATTCATTCACATTTAATTCATTCGATCATGCCTTTATTGTTTTCATATTAAATTCATTCAAATATATCTCATTCCTTCATCCATATTTATATTCAATCAAATACATCTCAATCCGTTATTCACATTTAATTCGATCAAAGGTATCGCTTTCGGTCATTAATATTTAATTCCAATTCATTCAATTTATTCATTTATATTCAATTCAATCAAATGCATATCATTCTCTTATTTATATTTAATTTTAAAAAATACATATAATTCTTTCACTCATGTTTAATTCATTCAAATACATTTCATTCCGTCATTAATATTAAATTAATTTAAGTACATCTCATTCCTTCACTCTTCTAAACTTCAGTACATTCAAATATATGTCATTCCTTTATCATATGCCATTCATACAAATACATCTCACTCCTTCATTTATATGCAATTCAAACATTTGTACGTCATTCCGTCAGTAATATTTAATTCATCTCATTCATTCATATTCATTTAATTCAAATGCATGTCATTTATTCATTAATACATAAAAATATTGTGTGTGTGTCCTAATTATTTTTCCGTTCTAACTTATACTATTCATTATTTTATTTAACAATGAAATTCGTCTTTAACTTGAAAGAAGGAATGAAGGGCTTATTATTATTGAGGAGTTATACTTATTATAAGAAAGTTATACTTATACTTATTATAAGAAAGTTATACTTATACTTATTATAAGAAAGTTATACTTATACTTATTATAAGAAAGTTATACTTATACTTATTATAAGAAAGTTATACTTATACTTATTATAAGAAAGTTATACTTATTTTAAGAAAGTTATACTTATACTTATTATAAAAATTTATACTTATTATAAGAAATTATTGAGTTGCTTCTTTTCCACTATCTCATTGAATTAAGAAAACACAATATCAGCACTTCATTAACATTTTGTCAGATTATTTTACACGAAGAGCTCATATCCTTACTACCGTAGTTTTATGTATGACGTCTATCTATTATTCCTTACCAAAAAATGAAAAGTAAAGCCCTGAATAATTTTTCTTACATACATTTGTTTTTAATAATGATATGAAGCATTATTAATATGAGAGATAAAGATAGTAAAGAATAAATGAATATGCATTTTATACTATTATTTAAACAAGTTTAAACTTTAATAAACCACCCAAATACAAACGCTCCGAAATCTATGCAAAAATGAAATTAATCAACGCAGATAAATCCATTTCAATAAATAAGTTAAATAATTATTTTAATTAAATAATGGATTGTTGAATGTGTGTTATGTTATTGAATTATAAGCAGTAATAATTTTTGCTCTTTGATATTTAAATCAAAATAAATAATAATTAATTAGGTATGTAAATTAAGTATGTATTCTATTGATAAAATTCTGGATTAAATAAAAGAGGAAAATATTAAATCTCTAACATGCAGTTCAATTGAAATCTTTAATTAAAATTAACATATCTCAAATTTATTCTTTAAACGAAAGAAAAATTTCCAGACTTCCACAAAAGGACCTAATTTGAGACATCAAATTTCCTGCTAAGCAGTTTTCCTTTTTTTTTTTGAGAAAGGATAAACAATAGGAGAAATAAATAAAAATAAGAAAATCAATATAGAAATTTACTGCACTGATTAAAATGTCTGACACAAAACTTGGCAAGAAAGAAATTAAATAAAGAATATTTTGCCTTAATATATGGAAGCCAAAAATTCGATTTCATGTCTTTAAATTTTGATTAAAAAAATATAGAAGATATTTATTGAGGAAATTAATTATCATTTTAAAAAGAGGTTTGATGAAAAACAATATCCAACTAGCGAATAGACGTTTCGATGAATGTTCCAATTAAGTATAATTATTATGAGTCATAAAAATAAAATAGGTTTCATTGTATTTTCTACAGCAAATTGCATAATTGAAGCCGAAGAAAGGCCATAATTTTCACAACTTTTTTATTGAATAATTAATCACTAATAGTAGTATAGATTTTGAATCATTAGTCAAATTAAACAATTAACTATCAATACATGTTAATATTCTTAACATATAATATTGGATACATTCCAAATATAATGTTTTGTTAATTATATCATAAAACTTACAAGCAAACGGCAGTAAATAGATCAATGAAATGATCAATTAACTTAGATACATGAATATTTTCATTGTAGCATGAGTTTTCCTGTTTCATTGTGGTTTTACAAACGTAAGTCAATACTCAAACAATAGTGATAGGAAGTCTTAAGTACAGGGATACAAGCGCAAATGGGAAATCGAAAGGTAAAAAGAAACAAGACGGGATGCAAATACAATAAACACAGTACAAAATACAACATTGCTCACATGCAAAAACGGAGACATTCAGTAATTAAAATTATACAATGGTGAAGGTTTGGAAGCACATGTGTGATCAGAATAAAATTTTTCAAAATGCAAATGCGTAAAAGCATGGATACACACAAATACTTAAGAATATACACATAGACACACACACACACATATATATATATACGCACTTTAAAAAAACAGAGAGAGAGAGAGAGAGAGAGAGATACATACATACACAGTAAATGTTAGCAAACACACACAAAAAATAATAAAATAGAAAATTTTTTAAATTTACAATCTAAACAATACGAGAAAAAATGCTATTAATATATGCACAAAATGATGTAAAGAAGCCTTGCTCTGAACAAAGGCAGAGAAAGGAGGAGGCCACAATTTAGAACTTTCATGTTAGGAAAATTTTGTCTATATATTCCATTTTCTCATTTTGTGTATTCAACATTATGCGGCATGTTTAAGATCCCCAGAGTGCCTGTTGGCTTGAGTGCTCTCAGCAAAATTAAATTTCTAGTACAATTTCCCGTCGTAAAACTCAGGTACGCCCTCTGGGTAGAAAACTGGGAGTTAAAATTACACTATAGCAATTGGTATCTACGCATATAGTGATGCATTATATAGTGATACCATCTTCCGGGGAAAGTACTAAGTCTGCAATGGATGATACCAATCCGCCACCCTATTTGAAATTTAAAAAAATATTCAGCATTTTTCAAACACTACATTAAATCTAAAATAAAAATAAATTGAATTTTTTTGGAAAAAGCTAAAAATTAAAATAGTGTTATTTTCTATTTCTAGATTATTACATGTAGTTAAAGAATTAGTTATTTCTTATAATCGTAAATCACAACAGTATCAAATTCCTTAAAAAATTTAAGAGAGAAATGTAATTTAATCTTAACACATTACTTTTCTTATCTATCGAATTGGAAAAAAGAGAATAACTCAAAGATAAATATAAGGTTCGATATAAAGTAACATTTTATGTAAGATAATTCGAGAAATCAAGAGGATACTTACTCCCCAGCGAAAAAATTAATGGGGAGTGATAAAACATTCTTGTCGCTCAGGAATAGAACCCATATCAGATAACGATGAAAAATTTCTTTATGTATCATAAATTTCCATTGAAATTGCATCAGATTTTGCGTATTATTTCTTTTGCGATAATCACCATTACGATGTATTATTTCTATAAATTCTATGAATACTTTCCCGCAAGGAATTAAGGTAACTTCAAGAGCTTCATTTGTTTTGTTTTTTCTACGATTAACTTCCTAAGGCATGCTATTGGCGTTAATCAAGTTATTTTTCACGAGAATAACATCAACAAAAAATCAAATTTAAATTATAAGTACCTTGAGTATATATTAATAACAAGAAAAAGTTTCATATGAGCATTTTATACTTACAAAAAAAATAATTACTAACATCGCATTAATTTTGAATAAAAAACCAGATATACAAAGAAACTATTTACATGAGCTGCTTTTGGTAAAAATGCTTAGTTGATTTTAACTTACGAAACACTGAAAAATACGAGGATTATCGGCAAATAATCTCTTAATTTTGATCCCCGGGCAAGTGACGAGGACGAGACCTGACATGTTCTTTTTCTTTTAAACTGATACACCCTACAAGGTTTAACATGCTCATTAGAAAGTCTAAAATTTTCTTAGCTGTAATTTTTTAGCCTAATTGTAATTGTTTTACAATTAGTCCACTTATACTTTTCGCAAAATGTATTAATTGAGGTTCAATTTTCATAACTTTTTTTTACGGAATTGAATCATTAACTGGTAGTAGACACTATATAACATTAAAAAGCTTCGCGCGCGCAAAAAAAAAAAAAAAAAAAGAATTTACTGTGAATAGGGCGAAAAAGTGCATACATGCACCTCATGATGAAATATGCAAATGATCATTATTTGACGGTCAGTAGCTGATAAGCTAAGGCGTAAGTACATAAACTAGACTAGCTTATATACAGATGGTATGTATGAGAAAGAGAAACAAAGGCTATAAACTTTCATACCTTTCTGGTTCCGACAATCTACGTGGATGCTGTAACGGATATAATTACAAATCTTCAACTAATCCTCTTGGGTACAAAATTATTTTTTTAACTGTAAATTCTGTTGAAAACGTTCCTAGAAGAAGAATACGAGAAAAAGTTAACTGAGTTCTTCTATTTAAGCGTTGGCATTTGTGTACGCGATGATGGTCGATGGATGATGGTCAAAAGTACATAATTGGAGACTAAAAGTGATAAAATTGTGAACAAGTCTTACAACCGGAGGTCGTATAGTTAGCAAGATATTTACAGATAATTGAAGACTTGCAGTCAAGAGTGCTCTAGGAGTCAGCTAAGTAAATCTTAAATATATGTTAGTTGCTTTAAGTCTATGCCATTGATCTTACGGTTATTCATTAAGTGAATTTCCTGTCTTTAATTGTGTTGATTAAGTAAAAAGGGAAAACAAATTGTTTAAAACTTGCTATGGCTGATCTTTGTTCGAACCCTCAAACACCCCCAACAACCTCTATTAGGTTGCTACAACGCTTCATAGACTGATTCACCATAAGTATGAGCAAATTTACCAGATGAAAGAGAAAGCTAGGTGGTCAGTTCGCAAGATACTCGACATTTTGTTGGAAGCAAGCCTACCATTCGAGGATGTTCGCAAAAATGGGTAAGTCATGGTTGTAAAGAGCATCTATAAGATATAGATCTACCTAAACTGACGACACAATCAAAGAACATACTAATCATTAGATCGGCGTTCATAGCCCTTGATGCATCTTCATCATCAATCTAAAGTACACCTGGAAATTCAGTGAGTATAATGACCATTGATAGGTAACTCGGTGAACTGTGCTAAAGTCACAAAAGCCATTGAGTGGGCAGCCCTGGTACATTTGAATTGCTTCCGTTTACAATTCATCTAAAATCTCATCAGTCTAAATTGGAATATTTCTCAGTGATGAGACCAGCTTTGAGTTGAGTTACAGCAATCAGCAAACATGTGTCCCCACATATTTTAACAGTCAGAATGTATGACTTAAGATAATTCATTTCATGAGATAATCAGCCCCTTTGGATGTCACCAAAGACAACTTTCCAGACGACAGCACGCTGAGGAAATTCTACGTCTCTAAGTGTTTGATGACTTTTCTTTCACGAATCCCTGAGCTTAAATTTAAGCTGGATAATGGCCGGATGTACATGGCATGCTCTTCTACGGAGCTCACTTTATTAATATTTACGATTGTCCAGATTCGCTCGTGGTTGGCCGCTCCTTGTTAGAAAATCATTTGACCAGTTCCTTCATTCTTCAAGAATTAATTTTCTACGAGTCATATTAACAATTTCGTAATTTTTCATAAGTTCTTTTTAATCCCAAAGAGGCCACATTGGGCGCAGAGTCATGAAAATCTTTAATTTGGGGAAAACAATTTATTTATTACCAATGACTTAGTCAGTATCCTCCTATATGAGCTCCATGGGAACTAAAATGCATTTGTCACAAATCTTCCTTTTGGAGGGGGGGGGGGGTAGTGGCAAACGTTTTTTGCAATCTTAAGGTACTTAGGTTAACTAAGTTCACCACGCTTGAGTACTTTTGTTCCAAAATATTTTATTTGATCAGGCAATATTTTTTTCACTGTGAACGCCTTAGTGTATATAATTGCTGTGTTGTACGACTCATTATGGCTTATAAATGTAAATAAAGAGAATAAAAAAAAATAACTTGAATATCTGTGGATGAAGTTGAAAAAGAAACTGATCAAGCCAGGGAAAATTCTGATGAAATAATGAATAGTAATCACAGTAGCGAAGGTAAATTTGAGAAAAGGGATGAATATGATAAGTGTGAATCGAAAGGAAGTTTTTCAAATGCTATATATGTATAAAGAACTTCCTTAAAAAAGATAAAAAGCCACAAGTGAAAAACACATTGCGCCCTGTCAAAATGACACAAGCAAGAAAAAATGCCATCATGGTATTTGTCGACCATCTATAAAGACAATAAAGCTACAATAACTTGAACAAAATATGGCAGTTTAGTTTAGAAATTCCCTCAATGTTAGTGAAAAGTGTCTGTGATGTGTGTCTCTTATTAAAGTCACGCACATTTTAAACATTTTAGTGCAGTTTGGATTTTTCTCTCAAATTATCGAAGGAAAATTGAAAAGTTTTTAAAAATAGGTAAGTATATTTTCTCTTACTTAAATTATTCACTGGAATTCGCTTTTTTATGGTTTTCAATAAAATAATTATAAAAAAATGTATTGGGTGACTCGTAATCTCACGTGAGATTCGTATCGATACCACCAACGTTAGTATCGAGTGCGCGACTTTCCCCGGGTTAATAAATGAATGCACAACGTCATATCATTTATGAAATAAACAGTGCTAAATCAAGGTTCAGATCAGACAAACTCAAGTACAAAGTTTAGGACAAAACTCAGATTTCGGAATGTGATTATTATTCAAATAACAAATGTTCTTTCAAAGTAATTATGGAAACATTTATCAATTAGACAGCATTAGTTAAAGGTTTATTTTAACGAATATCTCACAACTCTATAGCTTTAACGACCAAATTATTGCAAGGAAGAATACAATTAATTCTGAAATTTATTTTAACTATAACTTCATTCTGAAAAACGATCCGATGATGAGTCTATGCATTATTATAAACAATAGGCGCTTAAGTGGCCCATTATTTTGAATCACGCTTTCAAACGAAGCTGGGAAATTTTCTGAAAGGATCTATCAATTCGAAAGCAGACTTTCAAGCCTGAAAAGTTCTTCAAGTGAAAGATAATATTTAAAATTAAATGGCAACCGAAGCAATAAAGTTAGACAGCAATTACTTCTCGAGCATTCTAGAAAATTTAGCTTGACATAAGATCTCCAATAATTTGATAACATGACTGAGATTTATTTAAAGGTATTTCGTAATCGTTAAATAATTGTATTGGTTCAAATGCCCTATAATCTATTATTTAAAAACCATATTTATATGTTTTAAAGATTTCAGAAGATCATTTGTAGACAATGGGAATGACTTAAGAATGATTGTTTGCTTCATTTTAGTTTTTTGTTTGAAGTTGAATCGTCTGTATTTTTGTTAATTAAAAAAAAAGTATAGAATTGTTTAAAAAAATAGTTGCTTCTGAAATGTAATGGAATTGATGTGTATATTTATTATTTAAATGTTTTTCTATATTTATTACAGTATATTGATTATTTAAATGTATGTATATCGTGTTTATTATAGTATATTTATTATTTAAAGAAAATACGGATTTTATATTCATATCTGAGATTTAAAAAAAGAATTGCATGAATTTCTCTAAAAGTACTCGAAATTTATACATCGTTATAAGTAATTTGAAGTTTTAAAAGAAAATCTTTCTATTTGAAAATTATTTGTAATACATTCCATGTCATGTAAAACCGTAAAAATTTTTTTTCGTATTATATCAAAAGAAACCAGATAGAAATAGAATATTTGCCAGAAACCGACGAATACGACAATGAATCTGATGCGAATTTATCTTTTTGTGATGAAAAAGGTTTAGAAGGGGAACAAAAGAGACGATACACTTATGTAACGCATGTGGGAAAGCGTTTTGTTTCAAGGAACATTTCGAGCAATTTCACTAAGATTTCTTATTTTAATTCTAATTTTCGTACTTATTGAAGTTTTTATAACTCGGACATTTTGTAATTTAATTTTTGTAATTTTGAAGAATCCCCCAAAAAAGACAACTTACTTTATAATGTTTTATAAGCTGTTTACATTGGTTGTACACCTAACTAAGCCATGTACCCTCATGAGGTTACAATGGGATTTTGCCTTATACATAGCATGTATCCTGTAGTGGCTACATGGTACTCAAGGGGTTAATCAAAAAATTTTTAACTTAGTATGATTAATGCAAAGCCTAAAACCTGAGTGGTTAGTACATCGCGCTTCCACACCATAGGTCCGAGGATCAAACCGCGGACTGGGCAAGATTTATTCATTCTTTCATCCCTTCAGTAGGTTGATAAAACGAGTGCCAGCTTGCTTGGGAACTTAACACTGGGAATTTTACGTCAGACTGATCGTCTGACCGGAACATCTACTTCTGCGCCTCAGAGCCCAAGGTCACATATACTGAGTTGGGCACAGTAGGCCTTGTCCCTCATGGGCTGTTGCACCTCTGAGTTAAGTTTAAGATTAGTGCACTGTTAAAGTAAAGCTGCAAATGGACAATACCAGGTGTAATAGGTCAAAATTAATTGTTACATATTTATTAAGAAAATAATCAGAAACATCGAATCAAATATATACAATTTGCAGAAATACAATGGAAATCGTTTAACACGAAACTGATGGTACTGAAATATTTTTTCGTCTTAAAGGATATTAGAAAAAGAAAACATAAATTTAACAAAATTAAATTTATTAGAATACATTTCATGTATTGTATTTAATAAAAACCTTTCGAACATTTACGTAATTTAATCTTTTTTTTAATAATTGTTGTTAAAGAAGAATTAGCAGTACCACAAAATCTTTACAAGTTACCATTTTCGTCTTATGATTTGATCAACAGCCTTAAGAAGTTCAACCTTCATTCTAAAAGAGATAATAGCTTGCTTTTACTCTGAGCTGCAAAAAAATTCTTCTAAAATAAAAAAAAAATAACGCTAAGCAAGCTCACAGATTTTTACTCACATTGCGATGTACTCGAACAATGTTTTTGTGAGACGTTTGAAGGGATGAAGAGTGAACGTAGCTTAGGTAAGCGAAATTGTTTCAGGTCTCGAATTATTCCGAGAGTATTTCAATACCATGTTAGCCTCCTTTCTATGAAACATGTGAAACTACCTCTCTTTTATTTCACATCCCCTTAGATCTAGCCTGCGCTGCTAGTGATATCAGTATTTTGTTCTTTCCAAGAAGAGAAATATTTCCGTGTTAAGCGTTTTTAGTTTAGGGTTTGGGGGCGGGAATTCATTAAAATACATATTAGTTTGTCACGATCTTTGTAATAGTTCGCGTTAACCGATGTTTCCTCTTAATCGTTTTCGCGCTATACATATTTTATTATACTTTTTAATTCCCCATCGGTGCCTTAATATATTTTTGTGCATTTCGATTACTACACCATTTTGAAGAAAAATGGTATCCGTTTATACACTAGAAAGATTTTGGAAAACGCCTATAGAGGAAAAGTAAAATATATTGATTTGAGGATTTAGGGAAATTTCTGCTTTTTTAGAAAATTAGAATCAAGGTTTTGGTAAGGAATGACGATTACCTAGCTACAACAAATGAGACCAAAAATATTGTGTTAATGCAAGACAGACTGACTACAAAATTGTTTTTATAAAGTGCATACGATTTCTTACAAATATGATTTTTAATTAATCTATACTGTAGAAGCAATTGCAACACTTCATTTGTTTTAGATTTAACAAATAAGTTTTCTAAACACATGAAGATTTCGGAGATGAAAAAACAATTTTCTTAAAATACTTAAATGTAATAAAAATTAATTTACATATTATTCTTAAGGGAAATTCCAGCTTATAAAAGGTCTCTTTAAATTCGCTTCACGAATTCAAATTCGTTTGTTTAATAATGATTTCTAGTGAAATCACTTAAACGAAATTTCTTTCAAATGTTTTTTTAACCCAATTCCAGGACAATTTTCAAATTCATTCTTTGAATTTGCCACTAACTTTTACTTTTATTCAATTCTCTTCAAATCAGAGCTTACTTACCCGCACTTTTCTAAGATGCATCAAAGAAAATTTAGAAAAGAAAGAAAGTTTTCAATGGGAATAGAAAATATATAACACAATTGGTTCTCCAGAAAGCATTAGTGTTGCCACCTTCCTACAAAGAAGGCTTTTCAAGTTCGGACTTCTAAATGCGATTTCACTCTTTCCTCGGATTTCTTTTGGAAGGATTTCCTTCGTTTTACTAAAAGTTGGACTTTAGAAAATCGATTTAGTCTATAAAATAATTTATCTTATATTCTAGTTGATTTAGCTGGATTTTCTTTTTATTTTATTTATATTCAAATCAATTTCCATTTACCATGCTTTTAAAAAAAATTCTAAAAATACAACGATTAAACTAAAATGGATTGTGACTTTGAAAAAAACATTTTTTTAAAATTGAAAAGGTCAAAATACATAAGGATTTATACTGTGTGTTGTTGTTGTTTCTGATGCCTCCAATGGTATAATTTGGCTCGGTTCCACATCAATTTTGAGGGAAAACACCCTGAATGGAGTGTTTCCCCCTCTCTTCCCCTTTCCACCAATCTCTTGAGAAGACACGTGATTTGGCGAATACATTGAGTGTACCCTGCCACACAGACACTATACATTTACAAGCAACCATGCTTTGTCCAGGATTTGAACCAAAGAACCAATGGCACAGTAATCAGTGTTACTAACTACTATACCGAAAGGGAGGCTAGAATTATATTAATCCTTCTATTTAATTGGATTTAATTTTAATTTACTTTGCACTCATAAGCAACACGATTTTGAACCATGGTCCACTGGTGATGAAGCTGGCACCGCCAATTCAACCTTCAACACCACACCAGCGTAATGATTTTGAGCCTCAACTGATTTAACATGCATCAAACCCTAAGCCACGGAGTGTTATCAAATTATTTTGCGTGACTTACTCGAGATTTAAAAAGTGAATTGTATTAAATTCAATAATATTTCTGGTATCGCACTTGTAGTTCCTCAAGTTTCCCATTATCATCGGTGGTCACGATAGTCCAGTGTTTATGGCCATAAACTCAGCACTGCCATGACGCGGTTTCGAACCCCAATGCCACTAAAGGCCTACCGTATAGATGGGGAAGATTCATGTAGAACTTTAAGTCTTCCCGTTTTAGTATGGTGTGATAATTTGGAGAGGGGAGCGACAACTCAGGTGTTGTTTTTACCACTTAATTGAGGCTCAATATTACGAGGGATCATTTTGTTGCTTAATAGAGCGACGTTAGTATAATTCTCCCTCACTCACTCATTATCACTGATGTTTATGTTGAGGGAAAAGAATAAAACATATTTAGATTAATTGATTTATACCCTTACAAAACCGTGTATAATTAAGGATTTTTCTTGAAATTCTCTGAAATACGAATATATCTCGACAGCTGTATAATAATTTGCGTGTTTTACTGTCCATTCTAACACACTAACACGTTATCCACAGTAAAATTTTAAGTTAGTTAGCTACTCTGATCTTTCTGGGAAAGTTTACTGAATAATTGAGTTATTTAAATGACTCTGTTCTCATTTCGAAGCTGAAAAGCTGTTTAAATCCCTTTTTATGAATATTTAGACGAAATAGTTCCCTATTTACTAGAATATGAAAAGTTATATTCATAGTTTTCTTGAGTATGAAATACGTTTCAATGCAACGCAAGTAATTTAATGCTATTATATAAATGTTATGTACCATATATAACATAACGTTTTGCCAATAAATAATGTTTATCTGGTAAAATCAAAGTGATAAGCTAGAGATTTCTTATTGTCATTATCTTGCGCTGTTGTATTTACATAAAAAAATTAAAAAGATAAGAAAATCAATTTAAAAACTCATTTTTATATAAAAACTAGTTATTAGTTACAATTATTAATTGAATAGGATGTTATAACAAAATACCATAGTAAAATTATATTCAATATTTTTTTATTTTTTTATTTTTTTTGCATTTTCTTTAATATTCTTCTAACTCCAAATAACAAATTCATACTTATTTTATTAAACTGGATTTCTTTTTTTTAAATTTTAATATTTTTTTTTAATTTTAAAATTATTTCCTTTGAATTATTTTGTACTCCGAGCAACATTTTAAATATATCGTAATACAATTAGATTAAAATTTCAAGATTTTTTCCCCTAAATATATATATAGAAATGTTAAGTAATATAATTAAAAATATATAAAATTACTTGTATTTTTATTTCTGTAGCTACAAATTTACCCGTACACAATTTGAATAAAAAAGAACTATGTTTCTTAGCAAATATTTTTAATTATAATTATGTTACTGAATATTTCAATAAAATAACACGAAATTTTGAATACATATTATTTAACAATTTAACAAGGTAATACATGATAAAAGATAATTATATTATTAGTATTAAAGAAAAAGAATATACAGCTGTTTGATAATTAAAAAATTTAAATTGCTCCATTTTTATACTTTTAATACCAGAATTCTAAAGCGGATTTTAATATTTTAATAACTTTTTGAGTTCTTTAAATGCAAATGTGATTCCTATCACCAATTTTTAATTTGAATTAATTCATAAAAAATAAATATTGTATTGTGTTTATATTTGTATGTATTTAAATTAATGTATTTTGTAGAACACATAAAAAATCCCTTAATATGTTTTATTTTTGTTGAAAAATTTATTATATTATGTTTAAATAAAGATACAAAATATTTAAAAATAAATATTAACGTTTATTTAATTATTAACTTATTAAATAGAATGTTTCGAAAACGTCAAAAATAATTTATTTTTATACTAATTTTAGAAAGAAAAAAATTATACAAAATGAGTTAAAATACCTAATGATCATCAATTACATAATAATAAAGGAGATAAAAGCTACAAAAGTGTGTTTTTTCACCAAATCCCAACCCCTCAGGGGGCTCACCTTCTTTAGGTGAGTACGGGTGTCACAGTCCCGAGGTGCCCTAGTGATCTTTTCCTTTTCCCACGGGGTTTACTGTCTTTGGTAAACACGGGCTTCACGAACCCGGGGTACCCTAGTGATCCTTCTCTATTTTCGACCCTCTTTCTTGTCATTCAATTCATTCTTTCTTTCTCTTCCCGTCTAGACCACAGATATTAAAACAAATGTTTGGCGCAGTATAGCCGAAATCGGCTCTTGCGCCAATAAACCCCAAAATCACTCACTCACCAAATCCCAAAATAAATTTCTTTCAAAGTATAATTTTACTCACAATAGATTACTTTGCTCTTTTTATAAACAATACAACAAACAACGAATTGAATATTTAAACAACGAATTGAATATAAAAATACCAAATATGAAATGCTCAATTTTGGTGAAACAGCAAGAAAATAAGTAAAATGCAATTGAAAAGGAAATCGAAAAAATTTGAAGCTAAAATAAGATGAAGATTAAAGAATGAATAAAAACCAATCTTTTTCGAGTGGACTTTCAGAATCGCTGAGTTTGATGGTTTAATATTCTTCGAAATATAAAAATATCTCTCCATATTGATTTTTATGATGCATTTTTAAAACAAATTGAATTATTTATAAGTAGATTTGACATAAAATAATGAAAACCTATTCTTGTGATGCTTCATAAATTCAGCATTCGTGTTTTTTTACGTTTCATATTTACAATTATTTCGTACATTTCTTAAGAATTCATTCATCTTGGAAAACAACTTCATACTTAATAACTTTTTCTATTTTTTGTATTAAAGATTTTTTTTACTACTGATCAAAATAAATTTTTAATGTAATGTCTGCAATTTAAAAATAGTTTTAAATCATATATAAAAAGAAAAAAATATATAAATTTTCGTATATTTATATTACATATAAAACACTTCATGTTTATGTTTGGTACTTCACGTTTTTACGTAAACGATTCCTTAGTTAAAAATTATATTCCTTACTTAATTCCATTGATAAAATAAAAATAAAAACTAATATGTTTGTATTAAAAGAAATACGAAATGAGTTTAAATTCCGAAGATTAAAATATTTATCTGAATAGTTTCATATATTCGTAGTTGCAACAGATGCAATGAACAAATAGATTTTAGGGATTAGTTTTCTATAACATATTACTTGAGATCAGGAATTTATATATATCGAACTCTTCTTTTACACGATTTTGAACAACGCGGTATACAAATTTAATGAATTTTTCGTTCTAGCACGAAACTCATAAAAATTTGGGGACTCGTACTCATTAGATGAGGACGATTTGAATGAGGTCATGCCAATTTATGATAATAAAAAAGTCGATACTGTCGAAGATGAAGTTCAGCTTGTAACAGCTGATTTAATTCGCAATGGCTTAAAATTTGTTACAAGTATAGAACAATATTTTATTGCGCATGATCCTGACTTAGAGTGTGGATTAAAATTTCTACGCAATCGTGTGTAGATGGATATCGAGAATTATATTATCAACTTGAGAAACCAAAAAGGTAGCCTTTAATAAAACTTTATAACAACACAAACCCGACAGATGCCGATAACAACAAATGGAATTCTTCATTTGAATGAAAACCGACAGTTGTGCAAGACGTATCTGACACATCTACTGATAATAGCATTTTTGATCCAGTTCGTAATAAACGTGCACGCTGGTTACCAATTAGCGATGGATATATTTGTTAGTAATTTTATTCTAATTTCAATTTGAATTTTTGTATTTACAGACTAATTTTTCACTGTACGCCAATTTTATTTTATTTATTTTTATGTATTTTGTTACAAAAACTTTTTTCGTTTTATAAATGTGTATTATATGGATTGTTTTAACTTTTTTTTCGCAGATTTTTTTTTGGAAAAAATTTAGAAATTTTTCATTTTACATGATTTTTTTTGAAATTTGTAACATGTAACCAAATTTACCATATGTCGTATACATTTTTCGCATGGTTTTCTAAGGAACGTATTTACCGTGTAAAAAAAGGGTTGAGTGTATACTTAGTAACCTAACTCTTTCCTTCTTAGATAACGTAATGTTAATAAGCTGTTATACACACACACACATATATCAAGGTACAGAATATTGGTTATAGATACAAATAAATTATCATATAATGTGCTTTTATATAATGGTACAAA
Source organism: Trichonephila clavata (assembly GCA_019973975.1). NCBI lineage: Eukaryota > Metazoa > Arthropoda > Arachnida > Araneae > Nephilidae > Trichonephila > Trichonephila clavata. The sequence continues at coordinate 14,672 of BMAO01016500.1, read as the reverse complement.
CTCATTTACTCTTTGTGTGGTTTATAATGGAAAAATTGTTTATACGACAGTAATTAGTCCATAAATCATGTTCTCTGATTTTACTAACAAAAATATTACTATATACATGTACATATATATATAAATATATATATATATATATAACCCAAAATAAATTATTAAAATATTCTTTTAAAAAAACTGCGTGGCCGCGGTAGCCAAGTGGTCTAGGCATAGGATCGTGGCTAGCGTGCCATGAGTTCGATCTCAGTACCACTGAAGACCCGCCGTGTAGGGGTACGATGTACGCTAAATCTGTCGATAGCTCAAACGTCCTCCCGTTGGTATGGTGTGGTAGTTAGGAGAGGGGGGTGCCATCTCAGGTGTATCTTATACAATATATAAAAAAGAATAATTATGTGATAATTTTAAGCGCAATGCTAAAATGTCCTTGAAAAATTATCATTTTTATAAATAAATTAGAAATGAATTATAATGATTTTATAATTTTTGTATAGGGCCGTGGGTAGCCTTGTGGTTAGAGCATCGGACCCCAGACCGGAAGGCCTGGGTTCGATGCCCTCAAATGCCCGCCAAGTACAAATCGGAGAACGTGCTCGTTAAATCTGTGGGTCCAAACGGTGTCACCATCTATCGTGTTGCGTGAGCAAAATCGCACTGTCACCCTCTTGGGGGCTCAAAGCTTAGGCTAACGACAAGCGTAAAATTCTAGCCCTTAGCCGCGATAAATTTCGTGGACCTTGATCTGATGTTACTGTCGATCAGGTGGCATAAGCAACAATAATTTTTGTATTTTAAAGTTATGACTATATCGAAACAACTTTAGAGGAGTTCGGCTTGAAATATTATGAGAATAAACTAAAAAAATGATTGATAACTTGAAGCTACATAAGGGATATTGGTGACGAATTTGTAATTTTAAAATTAAGAAGAGTGAAGGTGATGACCCTCGACACCCATACTACACTTCCAAAATTCCATGCCATCAACAACGTGAAGACTTTGAGTTTCGAAAGTTATAACAAGCAACAATCATTTTACATAAATGATCTTCAGTATCAACAATGCGCCAAAGAACAACTCCTAGGAAAAAAACATCGGTAATGAGCTTGCAAATCTGACCATTAGGCTTACTCTTGTTGGTGTAGTGTGATAGTTAGGAGAGGGGGATGCCAGCTCAGGTGTCATCCTCTTCACCTGACCATAGTTCAAAATTACGGAGTCCGTAGCCAAAAGCCCTCGTGTAGCTGAACAGTGTGACGTTAATATTCACTCACTCACTCACTGACCACTAGGCTACCGAGTACTGAATTACAGCGAAGTTTCTCAAGTTCCATATTACCACTAAAAAGTATAATGGCATAATAACGTTTTTCAAGGTTTTTTAATTTTCTTTCGAAATTTAAGCAAATATTTGTATTAGCTCTGTTGGTTTCAGTGAACTTATTCGGGTTCTTTTCCAGTTTGACGAAAAATGGAATAGTCCTGCTCAGTGGCGTAGCTAGAAATCCAAAGGTACCTGGTGCAATAAATAAATGAGGACCTTATCTTGGTTGGATTCTATAAACTAAAAGTATATTAGTATTTTAAATAGACACAAAGCTAATTTAAGGCGATATGGTACCCAAAAAAATCATCAAACTATCAAAAAAAAATTATTGGCTTATTTGACACCTCGAATCTTTATAAACATTGTTGCAAAATTTCAAAGCTTTATTTGGAATTTTTATCAAGTTATGAAGCAATATTTGATGATGGACACCAGCTATCACGCCCACATTTCAGATCATCTGCTAGAAGAGAGCCTGATAAAAAATGAATTAATTATATTTTTCTACCGCGCGAAATGAGACTGACATATTTAGAATTATATATGTAGTAACAAATCATTTCAAGAAAGAATTGTACAATGAAAAAAATTTTAGTTTGTGTATTGTTTATTGGAAGTGCAAATGCATTTGTTCAAGATTTTAAAGTTGTGCATGCTTTTTATGATATTTTTATGAATGAAATTAAAACTTCAATACGGATCCTCTCAAAGCACAAATACTAAATCTCATTTTGATAACTCAGATAATTAAAAATCTAATTCGAAAGAATAGCAAAACTTTCCCATTTTTATACATATGTTTTTGGAGATATATACTACTCTCAAGGGCCAAAACATTATGACCACCCCTACATTTTGCAATGAACACGCCTGGATGAGGTGGAAGGCACGTGATCAGGTGGAAGTGGTATTTAACTGATGTTGGAGAGTCTGAAGAATCATTCTTTTACTTACTTCTGTGTGTGATGAGAAACACTGCGGATCTAAGCGACTTTGATAAAGGGCAGATTGTAATGGATCGAAGGCTCGGAACAAGTATTTCCGAAACTGCACAACTCGTGGGTTGTTCGCGACCTACAGTTGTTAGTTCTTATGCAAAGTGGATGAATGATGGTGAAGCCAGCAGTAGATGACATGGTGTTGGACGTCCACACGCTATCAAAGAAAAAAGTCGTCGGAAACTGTCTCGCATGGTGAAGCAAAACAGGAGCCAGACATTGGCTCAGCTGACAGCCCAATACAATGCAGGACCAAGTAGAATAGTACCGGAACACACTGTTCAGTGAACACTGTTGGATATGAGACTACGCAGCAAACGTCCCACTCGTGTGCCTTTGCTGACCAAGCGTCATCGCCTACTGCGCCTGCGCTGGACCCGGGAACATCGCGACTGGTCCATGGACCAGTGGGAGAGAGTTGCCTGGTCAGATGAATCACGGTTTGGTCATTCATCACGCCGATGACCATGTCAGGATACGCCGTCTTCCAGGCGAACAGTTGCTCCCTCAATGTACAGTAGGTCATACACAGGACGGTGGTGGCGGTATTATGCTTTGGGGGGACGTTCTCTTGGGCGTCTCTGGGACCCGTGGTTGTGATAGAGCAAACCATGAATGCTACAGGGTATCTGAACATCATTGCGGACCAGTTGCACCCTTACATGGCCTCTGTTTTTCCAGCTGGAAATGGAATGTTCCAACAGGACAACGTCCCGTGTCACAAGGCTGAATTGTGTTAGAGTGGTTACAGGAACATGATGCTGAATTCCAGTTAATGTTCTGGCTGCTTAACTCACCGGATCTTAATCCAATAGAACACATTTGGTATGTCATGGGACGGCTGCTCAGAGTTCAAAGACCACCAATTCGCAATATCTCGGATTTGCGTGACCGTTGCTTAAACATCTGGCACAATCTGTTTCCGGCCATCTACCAAGGACTTGTGGCATCCATGCCAAGGCGGGTTGAAGCTGTGTTGTTCGCCAAAGGTGGCCAACTCGTTACTAACAGGTGATCATAATGTTTTGGCTCTTGAGTGCATATATATATATCCCACGTGTGTGAAATTCAACGCTATTATTATTAAAACATTTTAAGATATTTATTTAAACAAATGCACAGATACAGTTCTTAGATTTTGATATGTTTTACCTATAAAGTGTTATTTGATTTTACTTTCATTCGTGTATAATATTTAAAATGCAAAGGGTTTTAAAATTATGAAAATAAAAAACAAAGGTATAAACATCTTTTGTACATGTTATGCATTAGCTCTGAGCATGGAGTTTGCTCTGAAGTGTGAGCATGTATTTTTTTTATAATTATTACGATTGAGTTTTAGGAAATATTGATCTTTCATTCGTTTTCTTCTACATATTCATCATGACAGTATACTGTTCAATTGTTCTACATTTTTGCAATTTTTTATATAAGCAATTTTATATAATTTTATTAACATTTCATAAAAGTTTTAGACTATTCGATGAATATTATATGATGCTACTCATGGAATGAAAACTTCAAACTCATTTTTTCTCCATGGTGAATTTTTGTACATATACTATTATTCAAAACCCTAAGACTTTTTTGATAATTGCAGTGTGGGTTTGAAATTTCTTATACATATTTTGAAATGTATGTTTTGTATATCTGTGCATGGAATTAGATCTAACATTGTTGGTACTTTTTCTAAAAAATTTTAAAATCAAAATTAATGTTTTTTTGAGAATATTTGGATGTTTTACTATAAAAAATTAATGAAAAATTGAAGAGCAGCAGCAGAAATAAACACAAGCACAGTTTTATGTAGTATATTATAAAGTACTTGGAAAAAAGTTTTAAAAAAAAGAGATATATTTAAAAAATCTTAGAAATTTAAAAAAAAAATGTTTTGAAAAAATCAAAACATTTAAATTTTACAGTATTTTTGCAACAAATTAAAGGCTTTTTTGTATGGAGTTGTTACTAAATGTTAACCTTTATAAAATACAATAAAATCCAAATATCAAATATTAAAAATGTGAAGATGGTACCATATCACCTTAGCATCAACCCCGTTTATCGTGCTCTGTTGAACACATGAGAAAGCAAAGCTACATATTACTTAGTGTATGAGTTTTCTTGTGTGAACTTAAGTGATTACCCAGGTTCGATTTGATATGTAAAAAACAGAAATGATGCGAAAAATATGCATGAAGAAGAAAGTATAATACAATATTATTATAATTATTTTTAAAAAAAAAATACCCGCGAGAAAGAACAGAGCAGGGGGGGGGGAGAGACAAAAATACATCAGTCTATTTCAGATACTAGATAGTGAAATACTGAAACAGGAAAATAGCTTATTATGAATCATATTGTTATAAAAAATAAAATGATTGGTTGGGTTTTTAAGATGTATTATAAGATTTTTCATGGAACTCGAAGTTTATTTTCAAGTAGCAGTTAAAAAAATGGGAAAAAATTAAAAATAATATAAACTTTTCAATAATTAAAGTTCGCAACACGATACAAACAAATGAAAGAATTTAGACAGAATTACCATTAGTTTGAAATTATTTTGAAGTGAGTTGCCCTGATAATAGTTGTGTTGCAAACTTTTATATTTATATCTTAAATGTGGGAGAAGCTATTGGAAATTCGGTTTGTTTGTTGGGGTCCGAGAGCCCTGGTGTACGGCACCGCCTAGCCCCTTGATAGCTACGCCACTGGTCCCATGAAAACCTTTTACAAACACATTTTAAAAAGAAGTTGCGATTTTTTTTTCGTAACAATTAAGTCTGTATACTAATACATCAAAAACAGATGAACAACCAATGATTACTTTTTTCATTTGTATTGCCAACTTGGAGAGATTTGCACTGGCGAAACGGCAAAATATTATTTGCCATATGAAGCTTATGGTAGTCTAAATCTTTAACTAATTGAAATTGAACTTTGATCGAAATAATCAATGTGAATAATTAAACTTTTATTCATTATGGCATTCGTTGAACTTATGTAATGCATATTGAAGCAATTTATTATTTACAGCATAAATTAAATTTGTCTATTAACTGTTTATAAAATTAAAAAATCTTGATATTTTCTAATTTTGACAATGTTGAGAAAACAAGAGGTAATATCAAAAAAAGTTATTAACTGGGGAGAAAACATGCATCTATATATATATATATATATATATATATATTTGTAAGCTTTGACATTTCAAACACTATAACTGAAATTATCTTTTATTATTTTTACTGGGAAAGATACACACACGCTTGAGAAATATAAAACAGAAATTGATTTGAGCAATTCTATTTCATATTAATTCGAATCTTTTCAAAATATGAGACTAGTTAATAGTTAGGTAATTATAGTAAAAAACCTGTTCCTTATCCTATTCGTATCAGAACATTCTTTCTTATAGGCTCAATGTTTTACGTATTCGTAAATATTTTTTATAAAAAAAACATTTTATATTTTAAATTTAGTAACTCTAAATTGTTCTCGAATCCAGTAACTTAAATGATTCTGTTTTATTATTTTAAAGGTTGCAATTATCGAATGTATAGTTAATAAAATTAGAGGTAGCAGAAAATATTGAAAACAAACATCTGAAATATATAAATTTGAAGACGCATACTTTTTCTTTCCAAATTCCAAAGAAAATATAAATTTCAGTAAGCAAATAAACAAACATACATTCATCATTAATTCCTTCAAAATAAACAACTTCCCCTAGATTAATTAAGTGGCTTCATTCCCCATCAAAAAAATTTCCAAAAAAATTACATTTTCCATTTAAAAAAAAAAGAAGAAAAAAAATGCTTTATGATGAGTCACGCGAAACAAAAATAATTAAATAAAGAAAATAAACATTTTCCAAAACGCAGTTCATCCAAGGACATCTGCGGTATACCTTCAAAACCCAGATCTAGGGGAAAAGACAAATCCTCAATTTCCCCACATAAAATCCCTATCGTCTAACGCGCATGCGCTCTCCGCTCGAAACCGTCGCCCGCTTCCTCAGCCAACACAGAGCCTAGGCATCACCATCCAACATCAGTTCAAGAATGTGACTCTGCGCGTCTTTCTCTCCTTCCGCATCTTGGCTTCATCACTGTCTCGTTCATGAAGTCGCTCACCTGAAAGTACCACGGCCAGCGTAGGGGTCACAGCGGGGTTCGTGGGGGCCGCCCTTGGAGGTTCGGGGGTCCCCTCGGGCACGGGCCCCCCTCCTAGCCTGCCCCTGCGCATGCACGGGGCCATCCGACGCTTCAAAGAGATGGGATCGAGCAGCGTGAATCTGGCCCCGGCGGAAGATGGTGAGTGTGCTGCCGCCGGGACTACGGTCATCAATCGGCGAAGGAGGAATTCGTCCACCGGTCATGGGGGTAGGCCCAGCGTGGGATATCGTTTGGGGAGGCGGAAAGCACTCTTCGAGAAGAGGAGGAGGGTCAGTGACTATGCCCTCATCATGGCCATCTTCGGGATTGCCGTGATGGTAGCAGAGACAGAATTCTCAGCGGCGGGAATATATGGGAAGGTAAGTCTTCTCAAAATGCTCTAAATTCCATGAAGTCTGGCTTAAAATGAATGATTGAGTAATAAAGAGGATATAAATGGACTGTCACAGTAACTAAATTGCCGAATATTTTGTTATAAGCTCAATAAGTTGAATATGTAACGAATTCTCTTTGAAAAGCAATAAACAAAACACACCCTGCTTGATTTGAATTCATGGAATCAAATAAATAACATTTACTAGCAACCAGGCATGTAGATTTAAAGATAGAAATTGTGATACTAAAAGTTGTTCTTGTTATGCATAACTATATTTGAATGTTGTTAGTCAATGAGTTGCACATATGAAAGTATCAGCGATAAAAAGCTTTATATGTGAAAAATAACTTTGCATTGAGAATTGCTAAAAACCAATCAATATTTTTGAAAGTGAATAGATATAATTTTGTTCATTATAATAACAGTGTATAAGATAAATTTCAGTGCTGATTAAGAACTTTATGCTGATCAAACGCGATTGAATATCTTCAATAAAATGCTTAAACTAATAACTGATAAGTTATATGATACTAATATACATGGAAAAATATAAATAGGTTCTAACCTGGTATCTAATAATAACAGAATCCTAAGGCTTGTGAATTGAATTAGAGAGTTATTGGAAGTTTCATTTGTAGATAGAGAGTTTATGAAGGAATACATCTTTTATTTGTATGATAAAAACAATAAACATTTAAGATATATATAGTTTAAGAATTTTATTTAAAGATAACAACTATTTGTTACATAGAATATTATAGAATCTTGAAGCATTAACAATATTTTAATGCACGTGAAAAACTATCAGATAAATAGTGAAAAATTCAGTAATAACAAAAAACTATTCTTCCGAATAACAGTTTCTTAAAATGTTCCAAAAAGTATCAAGGAAACGGGACGAAACGTGTGTCTATTTATAAACACTACAAAAAGTAAATCCAAATTAAAATAAAAACCTGATGTGATAAAGTAAATTTGGGAAGAACATTATAGATTAATAAATTGTTCATTATTTTCATTCATTAAAAAATGGTCTTTTTTTGTACTTTTATATCATCTATCTTGTATTTATCTTTTTTTTAAATAACGTGTTTCATCCCAATATAAATGTTTTCTTAGGCTAATTTTATATTGAAGATTGTGTGCAAATGTATTTATTTTATTATTTTACAGCTCTTATTCATACACAATTGTGAATATTTATTTTTCTTTATTATTGATTCAACAAATAAATGATTAAATTTTTATGTAGAAAAATATGACTCAAGGTGAAGATAAAGTACAAAAAGTATTATTTAATATAAAATGCGCATTAAATACGTATTGGGTTTTGTGTGTTGCTAGACAGCTTTTATAATCAACATTAAAGAGTTAGATAGAAAATATTAAGCGATTTATAGACCTTTTAAGCAGCATTGAGTAAATTTTGGCTTTGGAAAATACTTTTCTTAAATACAAAAAGTAAACAGTCTTACTTTTTCAGATGAAATATTTAAAACTCGTGCGAGGTTTTAACATAAATATCAATCACTCTGAGCAGAAGCGTCTACAAGTAGTCTGATTTTTCTTAATGTTTCTTCATGGAGACAGCCTTAAAATGTAATGGAAAATCGACTTAGGAAAACCTCTAGGAGAGGATGTAGCTAAGCTGTTTTGAATAAAGCAGAGTTTTTCAAATTTTAATTTCGTTTTTTAGTACTGACATGTACGAAAATTATTAATTTTTGGGGTAACCCTCTTTAAGATTTAGATGATGAATTGCGTATAAGTATACCTTAGTTTATATTTATTTTGAAAACACCAATTCCATTGAATTATTTTTAACTTTTACATACAATTTTTTCATTCCTTGTAAAAAATATACGTGTTAGGAAAAAAGTACATAAAACAATGCTATGCGAGTTTATAATCGAGGTGTTTCAAATAAATATAGTTTGTGTCGAATTATATCTATCTTATTATATTTTAAAGTTATAAACGAAATAAAAATAAAAAATTACGTGAAGTATTTTATATGACATGACAAGTATTAGTATAAGTGTGGTTTACAAAATTATGTCATTGCTCAAATACGCTTGGTAACTGATTGGTAAATTAATTTTCCTATTATATTTTTAAATTCAATTTTCCTTCTGAGTACAAAAGATGACTTAAGAGGAATAAAATTCATTTCAATCTAAGACCAATACATAAAACATATACAGTAATGAAAATATTGCGGGTTACAACATAAATAATAGTATATTTAGCTCATTTAATGCGCGTTTAATCTACAAAATAATAAATGCTTAATTCAACAACCTTTTGTAGAAATTTACTGATTTTTATCTTGTATCTTTTTCACTTTTTTTGTTCGTGGTAGCCAAGTGGTTCTAGGAGCGAATGAATAGTTGGTATTGTTTCTATTGAATTAGAAGTTTGAGTCTTGGCACCTCAAACATCCACCATATGAGTGTCAGTGCAAACTAAATCTGTCCGGGTCCAAAGTCCTCATGCTATCAGTGGCGTGAAAGATTGGAGAATATAAGATGAGATATCGTCCTTGTCATTTTATCGTGATTCAAAATAATGAAGTTCATAGCCCGTGTTTTGCTTCTGCGGCGTTAATAAGCAAAAAATCATTTAATTATTTGATGTCATTTTATCTCCCTGTATATTTACTCATAATAATATTCTACATTACTCATTTCTCACAATTAATTTTCAAAACATAAAAATATCTTTTATAAAAAAAAATTACATTAACCTTATATTTTTATTTACTGTCATTCATACTACAACGGTTTCTGAGAGAATTTGTTTTGCTTGTAGATGTTTCTCTTGTTGATTTTGGCTCTTTACTAGTCAAAGACACCGACGCTACGATGGAAGTGAGCCAAAAATACTTTGTTCTGCTTGGATTTCTCTAGATTTCATTCGCTCTTCCTTTGTTGTATATACTCCTTAAGTATCATCGTTTGTTCAAACACTGAATTATTAGAGGACGAACATTAGATTGTGGAAATAACTGTTTGGTTGATTTAGTAATGTTCGGAATATCATTTAGTAACCCATTTATATTGCTTATGTTTCCTTTATCGCATTTATTTAAAATATATAAAATAAGGCCGAGTTCTATATGATTTAATTTAAGAAAATGATTACTCTATTTGATTTTTTGTTGAATAATTCACCTTAATTTACAAAATAAAAAATGCAGATGCTCTAGCTAAGTAATTCCCAAAGTGGTCTATATCGACTCCCAGGGGTCTATGATGACTCCACGTCAACGGAAAAGTAATCTGAGGGTCCATAAGATATAAATGGGAAGGAGTCTACGATAGTGACTCTCATTAAACCAGATCTTGACTTTAATTTTAAAAGAAAATTTAATCAAATGGAAACCAGAGTTTACCTATTTAACAGATATATTTACTAAATTTAACTAAGTTAATTTGTATTTACTAGGTGAAAGCATAAATTTTATTAAAACAAAGACCATCATTTCAACACTTCTTACCAGAATCAAACTAAAGAAATATTGTATTGGATGTCGCTGATTTTTCAAGGTGCTCAATTGGCCCAATTGCTAGGAAAATGACATTTTAACGTACAATCAACATTAAATTGCCCTTCATTCAGATTTTGAAACTAAGTTTGAGAAGGAATAGACTATGATAATTGCCACAGTAGACAATGAATTCACATGGTCATAAAAAAAATGTTATATCAAGCAAGAACTTATCGGAACTTCTCGTATATTTTAAGTAAAGTTTAGAAAATGATGTCAGATCTATATTTTAGCTTTAAAAAGACATACCTGTCTTTAATGGAGTTTTGTGAGAAACTTTTTAATTGCTTTTTTAGTTATAATGAGCTTCAGTATGGTTGTCAGTCTCCAAAATAATAATTAAATAAGAAAATAAGATAGAAGGGTAAAAGAATAGGCACTACTAATCAAGAAGATTTAGGTTTAAATCAGACAAGATTAATGCCAAACATTGAGAATTTGCTATTGAAGCACCAGATTCATCTCTCACATTATAAACATTTGTTTGTTGGTTAAGTTATTTTATGTATTAATTAAACTTTTATTTAATTAGCATGTGTTTCTTACGCTGTTTAAATACTATACTCCACTATTGTTCGGAATTTAAATCTTTTAATGTCAGCAGCTCTATACTGCTGTCAAAAACATTTAAGTTGCTAAATTTGAAAAAAATCAACATTCGGTAAACAGGGGTCTACCCAAAACCGAAAAACATTAATAGGGGTCTATGAGACGAAAAGTTTGGGAACATCTGCTCTAGATAAAAGAAGAAGATAAATGTATTTTGAGAAATATTAATTGTGATATTTTTAGTCAGAAACACATAAGAAAACCAAAGCAAATATGAATATATTTCCTATTAGAAAGTAGATATTATACAGAATTTCATTGCTGTTTACAACATTTATATTATTTACATAAATCGCAGAACAAATGTTTTAATCATTTATTTTAAATTCATAATCTTTAATGGTTAATAATTAATAATGCACTAAAATAAATAAGTCACTTTATGAATAAAAAACAAAATTTGAAATTAATTTAATGAAACATTATATGCAAATGGATATAAAGGTAGAAAAATATTTTTTTTAAATTGATTTTTCCTTACGTTGTTCAAAATCTAATACATGCACATGTCTCGACCCGTCAGTCGCGCGTGTGAGAAAGTTTGAGAACGAAACAGACATGATATTACAATTACTAATTTTATTCAACTTTTATCACTACGAGAATGCACTTTGATAAGTAAACCGGAGGAGCAATAAGAATTATTAATTCGAAATAAATTAAATATATGAAAACACTTACCTGGCTTAATCTCTTGTACAATCTGGCTTACAAGCTGCTAATTCGTTCAGCTGTCAAATGGACCTTGCCACTGTTCCGTAGATCTTTCCTTTAGATTTAATCTTACGAAGTGCGACCATCGGTTGCCAACACTTAAGTTTTACTCTTAACCATTACCCCCGACTGCTCAATAAATGACACTTTAAAATATGTTTACATTTGCATAAAACCAAGCAGTTTTCAAACTAATATCACATTTAAAAAGGGTATTTTCCCCAAAAGGATTAGTAAGCGCCCTAATAGAACCCTAAACACAGATATATATAGTAGATATCATTAAAATTGAAACATTTTGTTGTTAGTATGTAAAACATTTCACTGTTTTCAGACATTTAAGGGGGTTCACCCAAGTGATGGGTTCAAAAAATAAAAAAAAAAATTATTACATAAAATGTTTCCTTAACATGTCTAGAATACGGTGGTAAAGTGATTTTTTAGAATTCGAAATCATTATAAAAAGAAGCACGTGTTAGAAAAGCAGCTGTTCGTAGCGCTAAGTTAAGATTTTCATTGTTTTAATCGGACTTGAAACTTAAAACGCGTTTTTCTCAAAACTGCGCTTTTTCAAATTTTCCTCCATTACATCTCAAGAACGGTTTGATCGAATGACTTCAAATTTATAGGGTAGACTCAGCACATATTTGTGCACCAAATGGATTACGATCATTCCAAAATTCAGAATATTTCTATTTTTTTATAACAAAAACATAAAAAAAACCCCATGAAATTCGAAACTTTTTATTCAGAGGTGTAAGAAAAATCCAATTTTTGATATTTTCAATTCAATATAGTCCATTCTATGCATTTAAGCTTATTGATTAAAACGCCGTTTTTTTTTAAAATTTCAGATAAGCGAATCCTCCGGAATCGTGGGGTAAGTGAGCGCCCATTTTTTCGAGGCGGGTGTGTTCAGAGCGCTGTAACTCACGTTCAATTGGATATTTATGGCTAAACATTTATACATACTCTTAAAATACATATAAATAAATGATAAGAAACTTATAGCTCTATCATTTCACTGATTGTCAAAAAAAAGAAAAGGAAATTCCCTAAGAGTTCTTAAAAAAGCAGGCCGTCACAGAGGTGAGCCCCCTATTTTTATTGGTTATTTTATATGGTTCCAGTCGTTGAGGGATTCAGGCCTTTTTGTACTTTTAAATCCCTATTTTACTGATGAACACAAACATAAAGAGACATCAGAAATAACAAAGAAACAAAGACACGTTTAAGCAGCACAAGACACAAAAACGTTCTTTTTTTTTCGCTTTGGAGATCTCAGATTTATTGGTTTCGTCAACTGAAAGCATTTAGCATTACGTGGTGTCCCGTAAAGATTTGTGATTGATCGGATTATGCAAGATTGCATCATCTTGCTTTTTAAAAAGTGGCAATTTATTAGGAGATAAATCTGTAGTTATTACCTGTTTGATGTTTAAACTAAAAATTAACTATCGTAGTAAGTTTTGCAGGGCTCAGGAACACTATGAATTAAATGGAATCCTTCAAGAGAAAATTATTGTGAATTATTATTATATGTAACAAATAGCAAAGCAACATACATTACATTTATATAAAAGAAAACAATGTTTAAAAGACTTATTTCCATCGCTTGAGATAATAGGAATCGCCACTAAAAACATTTGAATTATGTTTCATTTTAATATCTCGAACGAATGAGACCGCAATTTAGAATTTGAACTTAAGAACGTAGGGATAAATATTGATTGTTTAGAAAAGGCAAAAATAAATAAATAAATAAACGGGAATACTAAAAACTTGACGTAGATGAAAAGAAGTTCCCCTGTGCGTGATAGAATTGAGTTTCGCCTTACAATTTCTGTTTTTAGAAAGAAATTTTGTTTCAGTTATAGGAGATGGCATGTGATCAATCAGTGTTTCTTTATGAACCGTAAAATAACATTTATTTCTCATCTTAGTACAACTGGGGTACACTCAATAAATTTCAGTACTACTCAACGAATACACATGGGTAAAATAGCACATAATTCTATTTATAATTAGCAGTTTGTTGCTGTGTTTAGCAAATAATTAAGGGTGAATATTCGTAATCAAATCAATTTAATAGTAGCAATGCATTTTAAACAAAAAAAAATATCTGCCCCTTGTAAATAAACGTATTTAAACAAAACAATCAAATTAGATAATTACACCTCAAATAATGGAATTATTAAACCGAGTACTTGAAGCAGATCAGGCTAAGATATAAAGGTTGCATGATAAATCGAAAATCAAGGATTTTTTTTGCTCAAACTATGAGGGAAAAATGCCGCCTTAATGTACGTAAGATAATGTTTAGATGTTGTACCAGAAGCAGAGGCGGATTAAAGTAGTTGGAGGCCCCTGGCGGTAAAAGGTTTAAGGCCCATAGGCTCAAGAGTCGAACCACTAAAATAGCGAAAATAGAGAGTCACTTACTTCAAATTCTCAAAATAAAATGTATTGATTACAATAAAACTCATCGGCTAAAGAAAAATCTTAACTGTATACAAAAAAATTAAGAGCTTACAGTTTGATTTCTCCTTGGGAAATTCATCAATTAATTTTACCATATCCATTTTGTCCAAAACATTTTATTCTGTATATAATATGACCATTTCTGTATATATATTTGGGCTTGGGGCCCAAAACTGAGTTTGCAAGGGGGGCACTAATATTCTTTGTTACGCCACTGGTGGAATCCATCAAGCTTGAGGCCCCTTCTGGTGCTGGGGGCCCCTGGTGGCCGCCTGGTCCGACACCCGCTTAATCCGCCACTGACCAGAAGCATCCTTCAGAAACATAGGTATTACATCCAGTTGTGAATTTCCTCAGAATCCATTTTTACACTATTTCGGAGATTGCAGTAATCCATCTGATGTACGGGACATGAAAAAGAAGTGTATTAGCTGCCCAA